>JTDE01004138.1:38327-49878 GCA_014338405.1 Paragonimus skrjabini miyazakii
CAACAGTTGGGTACAACCCCGCATGGTGGTCAACCAACAACGTGGTCACAAAATATGAAGACCTTGACGGCTCCAATGAGCAAAGTGGGTAGGTGTCGCCTGCCTGGATGGGGTTCTCGTGATCACTCAAACCGCTGGTTAGAGACGCTATCCGAGATGGCAATGTGTCACAGTCAATGGCGGACCTGTATCCATACCATTTCTAGTTCTTCCGCTTAGTCTTGTTTTAATAATTTTCAACCGTCTTAGTAACGTTTTCTTCCAGGATATTCCAAGTCACTGTTGAGGCGAGCAGCGGCCCGAGCTACAGTACCTTTTGGTCAGGCTCATGGCTGTTATGATTATGATGATGAGTCGAGAAATACGGCTATTTGTGGCCGGCGGTACACATGACGCTACTCCAGAAGTTGACGAAAGGTATAAATGTGATCTATATATCCCGGCCCAAGGCGAAACCCTGCCTGTTCTTCCCTGATTTTGGCCTCCCGAGCTGTAGTTAGCCGACGAAGTATACTGAATGCCAGAATCCTAGTAAGGACTAGGGTCAAACTGATTCCCCTGTGGTTTTCGCAAAAGCCTCGGAATCCTTCCGTGAATATGGTAACTATTACCAAGTGACCCTAGCATGGAAGGATGATCTCCGTTGTCCACACAAGTTGAAACAGATGAATCAAAGCCACTACTAACACCTCTCTTCCTTCTCTAAAAAGTACCGGCACGATCATCTGGACCAGCGATCTTATTATGTTTGAGGGCCGAAATGCAATTGTGAACCTCAGTCCCAGTGGGTAGTTGCAAATCTACCGATCAGGTTGTTACATCACAAGTTTGTGGCAGCGACACGGTAGAAGCAGGAGGTCAGTTAAATTGATCCTTAAAACGTTCCGCCCATCGTTCTTACCTTCCGGACTTACTACAGAGGAGTGTACCATTTGTCTCGCTGATAGCTTCACTGACAGATGGTTGCCTGGGACCAGTGGCATGGATCAGCTTAAAAAGTTTGCCGGTGTTCCCTGAAGCAAAAGCAGTCTTTATTTCCCTAACTCTCTCCAATAACCAAACCTCACAATCAGTCTTTAGGCTGCGTTTCAGTTTTCTATGGATGTCTCCTAAACTTGTTATATGAACTGTTCAATGGGATTCAATCGAACAAACCTTGTTCTGCTCTGCTACTCAGTGAGATTCCCACTCCGGGTTAACCACGAGACTCAGCTCCGGTATCATCAAAGACCTTCAGAGAAGCCCTTGGATCGATAGTTATCTATAGGTGAGCTCAGAAGAACGGCGCTAGAGTCGTAAACTTGCGCCTCCGACACACAACTCACATCCAGCTCCAGATTTGAGGTAATACTTGCCAGAGCAGCTTGCTGACCAACGTGTCAGAGAGTTCGGACATAGAAGACACTGGTGTCTACCAGTTGTCTGAACCTTATAAAACAATTATCACCCGAGGGTACAGGGAAGGCAGAAAACATAGGAGTAGAACGGAGAGTCGTAATAGAAAAATAATGTCAGTGTCGACGGAACGATAACTGCTGATACATCCCGGTCGTTTATGCCGCGAAAGGGTGTTTTCTTGGAGGACCATATCCGCAGCCAATGAGCCAAGAGCCTGACTCGCTTAGCAATGAAGGGCTTGCCTAGCTCGAGGGCTCGGCGAACAAGACTTTAATGTCTGATTCTGAACACTGCTGCGTACAGTGGATGTATTCTAAGCTACATCAGGCTGTACCGGATAATACACCGGTGGATACGGTCCACCGTTGGACGATTGAAGTGCATCTTGTTTGAGGACACCCACGTTAACCCCTTTCTTCCTGATTCGGAAGACAACGAGGCCGCAAATATAAAAAGTAGTTCTGTTGTATGCTCACAGGGTCATGCCTCACTACCTAGGCACTTTTAGGCGGTCAACAGTGTGACATACAAACCTATGACTGTAACTACTTTTCGCCTGGCTATTCTTATTTGGCCTATCTAACAAGGTTGTATCTAGAAGGACCGAATTTCCACTCAGCATAGCCCTCCGGATCGATGGAGTGTACAAGCCTGACCACAATGTCAACTTAGAAGAATAGATCCCTCTTATCAACAATAAGCACGTCTTCCACTCCATGAAGTCTTTGGGTAAAACATGATATGCAACAAAGAAGGCTGAGAGGCCAGGTCGAACAATCTAAGTTGTTCGATATGGTGATTTCATTGTACCTCCGAAGTCATCATCTAAATTCCAGCATAAAGGAAGCCGCCTGCCGTGGCACCAACGTTCCTTAGTTATCAGAGCTTGTCAGCGTTAGAATAATCATCCCAGGCGCATCGTCAAGTCCTGTAAGCAAAGCTGGATGGCACCCACCTTAAATACAGCACATTAGTTTCATGTAACCGTGCAGTGATCACATACACTTATTGGGTGCGAGCCATGTCTCCATAATATTAGAGCTGAGTTATTCGAAATTTCGTGACTGAAACCACGACAATCTTGGCCCAGAAATCACAAATATCTCATTTCTACGGTTATTCAATTGAATGCCGTACTGTTACCAAGCCGCAACATCTCGAGGTGGGTCCTGTGAAGAAGTCCCCGCAGGCTCACTAACCTGCTGATAAACCATCGAAATCGCAGTGTAGGAATTAACGATCATGTCCTCAATAAGGAACCCGCGGGTTGCCTAGAAAGGCCACACGGTTGCGGCCGCAGCGCAACCGTGCACTTCCGTTTACCTGTTCTGTATGTCTGTCATAGGAGACTTGATATGAAAGTAGTACTTTTTTTAACCGTTCAACTAACTACACGCATGTGCCCTATCTTGAGGTCTCATCTACCATCCTAATCTTCAAGGTCGCTTCGTCTGCACCTTTTCGGTTGTTTCGTAAAGTACTCGAAGGTCCTTCGTCTTTTTCGCTTGCAGCACTTTTGAGTGCCACTGAATGGATGTGATTCTTCCTTGCACATTTTCCTTTTCTGTCTGGCTTCCCAAGAGCTAATTACTTAAGGAGTTACGGCAATAGTCACAATTCCAAGCATTACGGAGGGAAACAGTTTGTTTCCAAATCCAACCGCGTTCCATTAGTTTGATACCCCGTGAGGCCACAGTTCTACTACTCTTCAGGAGGGGCGTTGGAAGATGTTAGTGGACGAGGGTCACCACATACCCACCTGACCACTACAACTGCTGTGATCGGTAATGTATGTACCCAGTGAAGACGGTATGCAGTTCTGTAGAGTAGTGAGGAATATCTTAAATGGAGGAAGGAGTATCCGAGAGGCAACCACACAAGCGAATGTTGTGTATCAAAAGTACAGCGGCTGCATCAAAGAGCGCGCAACGAACCTGTCCCCGGACAAATTTTAAATTGCCGCCCGAACAAATAAACGGTCTCATTCAACTTATAGCCCAATTAGAGCACTCCTAAGGATGATTCGCGAAACCTGAGTAGTTTGGTAATGAGGCCAGCTCAGTTGGTCTTCACTATCCTGACACGTTGCGTATTCTTCACATTAGGGTGGGGAACGAAGGTGTACGCTACAGCAACATGGTTAGTTTCTCCCATCTGGTATCCTCCCTTTTCGTGTGACATCGTTTCCTTTCTACTCCCATTCCCTCAACCCTGTGCACCCTGTGGATCAATCATGTGTTTCCGGAGTGTGCTGGTCATCCTTTGTTCGCACCGAGGAAAACCCACGTTGGCGGGTAACTCGAAATTTGATTTGAATTCCCTTGTTTTCTACTTATATTTTTGTCTTATTGGTGCCCTGAGCATCAAACAACTGCATATGTTTACTGTTATTCGTTAGTGAATAACATATTGATTGAAGTTTTTGGGTCAAATTGTATCCGTTTCTGTATCCGTTCTATATCGTATATTGTTTGTTGCCTATGACAGCGACCCGGGTCAGATCCAGTAGTATTGGGACTCAACAAACACTCGCTGAGGCAAAGAGCATCTGCGGCCGTTACGGATGCAAAATGTCTGTACAAAACGGCATGCAGTGCTACTAGTGTCAAAGGTGGTATCACTTCAAGTGCACTGGCCTATATGAACACCAGTACAAACATCTTTCTTCCTCAGCTCTGAACTTTATATGCATGAGCTGCAGATTCAATGACAGTCAAGGTGTCGCTTTGCCGCTGACTGTCCACGTGCGCTTCACGAAAAGTGAAGCAACGCAGAAATCCTACGGCTGTAAATGCGAGACTCTGTTTAACACAGTTTGCCCTTCCATTTCTTCCATAGTGATTAGGCTGAAGGAGTACCGACAGACCTTGTCAGAAATGAAGTTGAAACTTCAGTCTTTAAATGAGTACTCAACGGTCACTCTCCCTGGGGTTGCAGCCACCAAGAAGGCAGTTGCCCTATCAACTTCGCAGATAGTGAAAGCAGCAGCCAATATGAGAGAGAGCTCTCAGAGACAGGAGAATTGTTTTATGGGGTCGATTCTCCTAAACTTCCTCTCCAACCGAGCACGCTAAGTTAGTCCTAACACCTTCATTCCTCCCAGACGTTGCCAATCGTGTACTAGCGAGCAGGCTACGTGCTAAGACAACCAAAAGGTCATTGGGCATATTGGTAACCTTGCCAGCCATATTTAATCCTGAAACTGTAGTGTGAAAACGGCGGCTTTGAAATCCGCTAACGCCTACTTGAAAGGCGTGTCTTTTGATCGCCGTCGGCAAGAGAGAGCGAGACATGAACAGCGGAGTAAAACCAAGTGATTAATCATGGTAGACCAGAAACTAAAGCTCAATACTAAAGTCGTGGTTTCTGCTCCAGCAGTACCCACTCAGACCTATGTGCCAGGGGAGGAAAGCAGGGATGCCGTTTCCGTAGTAGACATCCCAACGATCGACTAATCAACCATGGGCACCACTGTTGAAGACATTGTACTCAGGCTGTCTTTCAAATTACCTAAGCCATAGACCACCGATAAGCCCGTAGAAAATTCTTCCTTCCTAAGATTCGGAACAATAGTGGACTGCTGGGGCCGCCGCCTGTCACTCAAAAAAATATTTTGTCTGCCCGTCCCACAGGGTAATTCTATCGGTGACCCCATTAAACATTGCCCCCCTTTAAGCCCTGCATTCAAAAGACAAAAAAGTCAAATTTTTTCTTGGGTGAAAAATCCCAAGCACCCTTTGAAAAAGGGGAATTTAGCAGGGGCACAGAGGCTGCAAGCAGCGACACCAAGCATGCTGGTCAGACGTTCTGTAGGAGCGCTGACATACGCACAAGCGGTGACGTCGCGTCCGCAGCTTCACAAGAGGGTCAACGAAGCCACTCGGCAACTCAGATCGAATCCAACCCCACCACCACCATCTCCAATTCTAGGTCTTCATTCCCAAGTTTTTCCTCGCACTCTTCTCTCCTTTCTCGCCAAGTCATGTGGAAAAGTAGCCCTCAACTGCACTTACACGAATTGTCTGAGTTTGTTTAATAAATTACCGGAAATCAGACAACTGATTCATGATATATAACCGCACATATTTGCGTTCACGAAGACTTGGCTTACATGTGACATCATTGACGGTGAACTGAATGTCCCTAGGTATTCAGTTTACCGAGCTGACTCCGTCCGAGCGGAAATGGGAGGTTCTGCGGTTTTCTTTCGCGAGCATCTCCCAACACCCACGGTTATCAGTGGATTTCAGTTCTCTGATAAATGTGATGCTCTATGGCTTCGACTGGCACGCTGCGTGTAATCGGTAGAACGTGAATATCTCCGTTATCTTTCAGTTAAAAAATAATTCACAGCAATTAAATTTGTTGAAAATATGTGATATGTTGCAGAAATTAAGATCTTGAAAATCTGTTCCCTAGAGATTTCTTTGTTTCAGTCTTCCGAAGACGTAAACAAGAAACGTGTGGTTGTTTAATGGCATAGGGATTAATAGAAAAATAACGCAGAGTCGCATTCTACGTTATTTCGGAAATATGAAGGTAAAATATAATGAAAATCGACGTCATAGACGTGGAAACATGTTTTTATTGAAATTTCGGCGTGATTAAGCGGGAAAGTAGGATTATAATTTCGACAATCGAACTGTTGTTGAAACATGAGTACTAAGCTTTTTATAATACTACGAACGTGAGAGACGCCAGTAACCTAATTCATCGTAGGACAATTCACCATGCTTCACCACTCATTGATACCACATTTGTTAACTGTTCCATAGAATCAGGATGTACGCTAGCGTACATTCCAGTTGGAATGGAAACAAAGTGAACTGCTGAAAGAATGATATTGAACAACACTCCCAGCAGTTTGCCGGGATGGTGCTTCAAGGCCGAAGCAAGGCCGAAGCTTCAAGACCGAAAGCATTCGCATCAACAGAAAACGCAGTCTGGTCAATCTCCGGATCACACCAGTCAAGCATCAAGACGTCAACAGGCTCAGGCCTTCATCAAGTCCTGGATTTGAAATTGAAATTGAAATTGAAAACGGCCATTTAGGCGCGAAAGGATATTTTTCAAATTTTTCATGAAACATTAAAACGCAAATTGAGGGACAAATATATACATCTTATGGAGTATAATAAAAGCGTCGCAATGAGGAAAATCAGCTATACGTAAAAATTGTCCATATTTGCACTTTTGTTAAAAAAAATGTGTCGACATTATTTTCGACAAAAGCATCATATTGGCTATTCTCATCGATTGTACGTCCTGAAAATGCTTCCGTCGGAATTTCCGTAGTAGAATACATAACCGGTGTGGCAGAAACGCTCAATTCCGCGTGGTTTTGTAGATATGATTGAATTTGTAATCCTCGACCACGTTGCGTTTACATTGCATTGTACACAAAATATCACAGTAATACCTAATAAGAGCTATGCCGCCTCGGTCGCTGCTTAATTATTCACCTGAATTATATGTTCAGTTTGATTCCTTTATAGTATTTCCGGTGGAAAAGGGCTTGTGTTTCCACCTGGTTGTTTCTACCTACGGTATAGTGTAAACATGGATGACACGTCCCACTCTATCAGCAACAACGTGCGCATTGCTTCCTTTATTGCTTATTGACGATTCTTGAATATAGCTCACCACGTGTACGCGAGTCAGTGCTCATTTATCTGACAAATAATGACCGAATTTGATATTCGTTATATACCCGACGAAAACATTGATTCCCACTTCCATCACTTCAGCTACAACCCTCCAATCTTCGCATCATGGACGATTATGATTCCGATGATAGTTGGTCTATGGTTTTGCCGGCTACAGACTTCACTGACGGCTATCGGTATATCATCTCATGTTTGACCAGAACTGAAGGAGATCATTACAACTTGTGCCCAACTGTCTAAATACACGTATATTCTGAATCATCTCGATTTCTGCTTAACAACGTTGATGATAGGTTGAGTGAACTAGACAGGGGAGTTACTTGTGCGAACGCAGACTCCATAATTAGGCGTTCATCATGGCTTGAGTGAACTGTATGGAGCAGCTACTACTGTGAACGCATACCACATACTTGGGCATTGATAATAGTTCACGTCAACAGGACGAAATAGTTGCTAATGTGAACGCATACTACCTGATCAGGCGTTGACCACAGATTAAGTGAACTGGACGGAGCAACTGCTAGCATGAATACATGTGACATACATAGACGTTGATCATAACTTAAGTGGACTGCACGGAGCAGCTATTAAGGTCAACATATGCGACAAAATTATCCGTTGATCATAGCTTAAGTGAACTGGACGGAGCAGCTACTAGCATGAATACATGCGACATACTAAGACGTTGACCATAGGTTAAGTGAACTAGACTAAGTAGTTGTTAATGTGAACGCATACTATATGGTGGGCGAGTGAAGTCACTAGGGACAGAAACACGAGGATAGAATCTTGAATTATGTATTTGATAATTGTGGATAAATGTACATAATACCTCCACTTTTTCCCAGCACAGAATGTATCCCTCGGTTTTCGTATGTTATTGGTGTTCTCCAGGATGATTGAAACCGTGTATCACATGAAGTCTTCATCGTCATGTCGTTCATCACAAGTGATATCTGCAAGAAATCTGTGTACGCATATATGAAGGGACTTACTTTCTGCAACTATACCAACAGGTTAATCGCTCCAGGTGATGTTGATTCGCGTTTTCTTCCGCCCGTGTGAAAGCGTCACACTGTCAGCGGACCGGTCTAAGTCAACATTCGTTGTGGGTGGTGTGCTAGACTTGCACTCCGTTATCGCTAGGGAAGTGCGAACAACGGCTGAAGTAGATGGAACTGACAAAAATGAGGATTCGAAACGTGCACTTATCAGGCGACTGGGGTTGAATCTGATTGCCACAGAATGGACACTCGTTTATGTCTGCCATTTCGAATGAAAAATCAACTGATCAGTATCACAGCAATAACCGTCCATCTGTACCAGGTCACCGCAGTGTCCACATGGCAGTCCTGATGTAGGCTTTGTCACCCACCTCGGTTGCATACCGCTTGCAGCTGAACCCATCGGGAAGTCGTATAAAGGTAAGCCACTATTAGCACGCTCCACTACCTTACTGGCGAAAGCAATTATGGTGTTCAAGCAAGCCACCGCCGTGCGGCTGTTGCAGTCATGCAGTTTTTCGAGTACATGATTAAGGGCTTTATAGTGACGATTGGAGTTGGTTGCAGCAAGCGGCTGGAGCTGCCGGCCCACCAAACGCCGAATTGGCAAATTGTACTGTGCAAGCCACTGCTCATGAATGGGGACCTCACCTTTGTAAAGGAAAATGAACACTACAAAATGCCTTACCGTAGAGATATAGATGTTTAAGAAACGCCGATAGTATGTGAATGCATGAAAGCCACATTGTACGGTAAAAAGTGCATTCACATGTGCCGTGTACGCTTTCAACGAGGAAAGCGCCGCCATCTTGTTGCACTTGAAACTGCAATGTTCAAAGTGATCACTAGAGAAGTGCTTACCCGGCACTCAAACACTGTCTCGAAAGGGAGTCGTGGAGTCCGTCCCTTCAAATGTTTTTGGACAAGTTTACCTGCAAACGTCGTCATTCTGTGAAGTATGTTCTTCACGTAACAACCAACCTGCACAACCTCACGACGGTCGCACCCATAGGTCGTTTGTATTTCATACTCCCGTAGCAGCCACTCACTGTGGTTCCATATTTTCTGAATGGCGACTGCTAGGAAGTCTCTTGGGTGCGTTCTCTTCTTCAACCGTCCGTTCGCTTTCTCCAGCCTATTATTTGTTCGATTGCCGAAGTGGACAACATCGCCTTGAGCATGGATGGCCCACTTTGGCATGATGTACAGCCAATTACACAGCAAATAATTCAGAAACTTCTTATTCGTTCGGCCGATGATGTACAGATCACGTTTAAACCTACGGATAACAGTGTAACAGTGCAACTCACTCTTCCTCATTTTCGGCCGTAGCCATTCGGTGGAACAGAAAACGACTGCGAAAAGAGTTTGTCTTACAACAAATGTGACGGACGAATTTTGCCCACTTACATGCTTACGTACGCATCGCGTACATGAAAGTAACACAGCAGGATGTCGCAGCCGAAAACCACATGAGCTGCCCTCATCTGTGCAGCCATCTTATCCAAGACAAATGTTTTCACCGCAATCGGCTCGCCCATCATTTCACGGAAAATTTCGAACAGTCTACGTAGTGAAGCCCACTTCTCACTACAAGCGTACCCGTACATCACGGGCCTGTCACTAGGAACTGATATAACTTCCAACTTCGAAAGTATGAGGAAATAAACAATGACATACTTGTGCCTGTTTGTCCCGTGAGTTGCGTCCACATTCACAACATGTGGGAAACGTCAGAATAGTTTGATCTGCATTCGCTGGGCGAAGCAGATATGCGTATATCGGTTGTCTTCATCCCTCAGTGTGCGCACCACACCTATAGCACTAATCACCGACAGCACCTCTTCAAGGTTCTCCAACATACAGTGATCAATCTTACGTAACAACCTCACTTGGTATTGCAGGTTTTAACTTGCGGCGAATGTTTCCAACGTCAGCGGTTGTGATAAACTTCCCGTAAACACCCGCTACATACTGCTTAATGTCGGCAGTTGGTGTGTTGTACTGGAACAGACTTCTGCACTCGGTCAATTCACCGATGGTGCGTCCACAATTCTTACGATGGGACTCATATAGCGGACAATTGACGGGGTGGTTGTGCTCCAACTCGAAAAAGCTCACAACCAGACACGCATCTCGTCGGACCAGATGAAATCGTGATCTGCAACATGTGTCACGGGAACTGTTTCGTTAAAACTAACAACTGTTAACCCACTAGACACGTCGCACACCCCTGCATACACTCCAACGTCTTTTGTACTTCGCACAAAGATAATAAATCTGTGTGGTTTTCAGGAAACCACGTCATCTTACCTTATCGTACTTCGAAGCAGTTTTCGACCTACGGCTCGTCCCACGAACATAAATAACGCTCACCTCTTCCATTTACCTCTGAAGACACTCCTGGATGTGTGAGAAGGTGCGAAATTCGCGATCCTCAAACATTGCCTTGAAAATTGCAATATAATCCATTTCCGACAAATGAAAAATAAACAACTGGAAGTGAAATAAAAAAACAAACGGCAAAGGTTGATGAGTGCATTACAAATAACTCCGGCATTCTTGTGATAGCATTTACACACGAAATCGACCGCAACAACGGCAGACATACCAGTTTTCGAAAAACAATTACGGGAAGGTGGTTTTTGATTAATGGTCAGTTAAAACAAACAGATATGAGGCCATGACGCGTATTTCGACGATTTCAATTTCTGCTTCAACTACCAATCTATTAAAACGATTTATTCCAGGAAAATAATTTCTTCGAACACGACAGCTCGGGAACTTACGTTCTACGACTAGCATTCATGGACTGGCACTGCGTGGCCCAGACTCACTCCTAGTGGGGGTCATTTACCGTTCTCTCTCATCCGACATCTCCGACGATGACACTCTTCTTATGAACCTAGACAACTTTCTAAGATTATAACACTTTACTCATCTGCTTGTTATGGGCGACTTTAATGGTCACAAGATAAACTGGGCATCAGTTTCTCACCAGGAATGTGAACGCGGATTCTCGACTTCCTTATCGACGTTTGTCCGCCGGAAAGCGTGGACACAGCATGTCAGCGCCTCGATGCGGTATCGTCTTGATCAGATTCCCTCTTTGCTCGACTTGGTCATCACTAACAAGAGCCGCCTGGTAGACAGAGTGATCATCAAGCCGCCACTTGGACACAGTAAACACTCTTTGCTCATCTTTGATCTTATCTGTTGCTGTTTACAACAACCAGTGAAGGAGTCCACACTCCGATACTTTAATCAAGCAGCCTCGAAATGCAAAGTGCTTCTGCAAAATTGCTGTGATCACGTAGGTTTAATGTTAGATAATGAAGTCATGGAAGTTGTTGACCGGTTTGTATACCTGGGAAGCTGCATCAGCGGCGGCGGTGAAGGTGTAGGGAATGAGGCGCGTGTTTCCAAGGCTAGGGCGGTGTTTACTAATCTGAGGCTCTTATGGCGACAGAAAGGTATCTCTCT
>JTDE01004139.1:17312-36360 GCA_014338405.1 Paragonimus skrjabini miyazakii
AAAGAACGATAACTTCTGATACTTCCCGGTCGTTTATGCCGCAGAAGGGGGTTGACTTGAGGGACCCCATCCCGAGTCTATGACTCGAAAGTCTGACTTGCGAGACAACATGATATAGGGTTTTCTTGGGGGATCCCATCCGAAACCAATGACCCAAGAGTCTGACTCACTTGGCAGTGAGAGGCTTGCCTAGCCCGAGGGCGCAGTGAATAAGACCATGATGTCTCATTCTGAGCACTGCTGCGCGCAGTCGATATAGTCGAAGCTACATCAGGCTTTTGAGAGATACCAGATATTTTTCGACCGTACTGGATAATACGCCGGCGGTCACGGTCAACCGTTGGGCGATCGGAGTGCTCTTTGTTTGAGGGTACCTTTCCTAACCCTCATCTTCCTGATACGGAAGACAGCAGTGCTGCAACTATAAAAATAGTTCTGCTGTATGCCCATAGGGTCGTGCCTCACTACCTAAGCACTCCTACGCGGTCAGTAGTGCGACATACAATCCTATGAGTGTAACTGCTTTTCGTCTGACTGCTCCCCTTTGGTCTGTCTGACAAGGTTGCACCTGGAAGGACCGGAGTCCTAGTCAGCATAGCCCGCCGGATCAAAACAGTACGCAAGCCCGATCACCTCGCCAACGTAACAGTATAGGTATAATACAGTTATCAACATCATCAATGTTGGAAGAAGTTTGGTGCCGATATCTTTGGGGGCATTAATCGAACATTCGGCTAGATCCGGAAGTTAGTTAATCTCCAGTTTGCGAAACTAGCGAAATTTCAACATCATCCGGAAATTGTGAAGCAGGTACTACACAAAATTTAAAGTGATCAGTCATCCAAGCGTCATCTTGAAAGCAATCGTTACTAAGTGAGCTTGCTCAAACATGGACTTCATTGTCAGGGATAAGGAAACGTATACACAGGAATTCGTTTGATGGGCGTCAGTTGTCTACGTATTTAGTCTGTAGAAATTGGAGTAAGCAGGCGACCGATTGCTCACAAGGGAATCATCGCATACCAGCTTCCAAATGTTCATAGACACGGGGCAACAAACTGCAATACAACTGAACCGGATGATAAATCAAAAACACCCAAAGATCCTGTGAATGGAAGTCGGCAAAAAAGGTTGATAGTAGATTCGGATAAAAGAATCATTAAAAATTACTTGATGGAAGCGAGATATCATATGACCAGATAGAGAAATAAACTGAGCCTCCAAAGGAAAGAACATCTCCAAAAGCCGTATTGAAGAATAAAACTGTTCACTAAGGACGCGCGCAAATAAAACAAGAGGAGTACGTCTGGTTTGTGTCTAATATAAACGAGTGGCCATGGCAAGAGAGATAATCGTGTGAAAGACAGAGGAGGACAGGATCACGCGCGAACAACTGAAAACAGCTTGTTAGTCACCATGACCAATCACACAGACAGACGGTTATGCATGAGCTTAGGTCTCAGCAGCTATAGGGGGCTGCGTTGTAGAAGGTAACTGAGTTGTGGTTGCAGGAACTTCATGGGAGGAATCCACATGCGGTGGGACTTGGAACAGAATGGGTTTCTCCTGGACGTTGGCTTGCATTCCAGTCAAATCATGCATAATTTCTTCGTTAATGGCTTCATCCTGTGTATCAAAAAAGTGGCAGTGTAATCAACCGAAAGCATGCCAAATGACCCAATATAGGCATATGTGAATGGAGAAACTCGAGGAAGTTATTAGGAAACTTATCTATCTGTATTGTATAAACAGTTAGCACTGTTAAGATGAGTTGAATGCATGTTATCCTACCAGCTATCACGGTCTACGGCGTACAGTACATTTGAAACAAGGTCACAGACAAAAACTTCAACTTTACGTACTTATACCACCACCATTATCAACAAAGCAGTGATGGGGAAAAAGCGCTAGTTTTGGGATAAAAGAAGAGGAAGGAAAAAATATTTTCTGAAACCTCGACATCCAAACTTAAGCATTTAACATCAAGACGCGTAAAGCTTGTAACAACACCGCCTGGTTAAAGGTGAGATGGTATGTAAAGAACATCTTGCCTGAAACCTTCACCACCCTGTTCCATTAGCGGTCCATACCCGCGGCAACCCAGTGGTAACGACGTATGACTATCGACAGCAAGGTCGCAGATATCAACTCGGTTGTAGTGTTTGCATTTGTATAGGTGTAGACATTGTGACAGTATCCACCCCATGTGCTTCTTCATCATATGATAAAGAAAATTTTCTGGTGTAAAATCTTGTCTTCACAAACCAACACATTTTCTATAGGTATTCTTAACGTCTGCATTGGTCTACGGATCTCATCAAATCTGAAATAAGCAGCATGAACAACTTGCTGATGAATTATTGACTACAGACTTTACTATCTGTTGCCTACATAGCTGGAATATGTGACTGAGGTCTACTAGATATGTATGTATGTTAATGGGTGCCAACAAACATGACATCGATTGACACTGACCACTAAACACATCTTATTGATGTTGTCAGACATTGTAACAAAACGTTACCGTTGATATAGTCAATATGAGTCAGTGTTCCACTAGGTATGTCGACGTAGGGATCCTATGGGTGTAGTAGATAGTCCTCCATTATCTCGCCCGTGAAAAACTCGAGAGAAAAATAGCGAAGATGAAAAACCCTGGGGTAGGTCATCTTTGGTGCTGAGTGGGTCAGATAGTGGACGCTAACTTGGGAGTAGAGCACTGACAATATGTGCACATGTACTTGTTCCATATGCCCATGAGTTTTAAACGATCAACTGAGTTGAGCGCACCGTAGTGATCGAAAACAGTTATTGACGACCAGTAGTACGTATGGCGATGATTCAAAATTTGATGAAGAGCGAGAAGTGGATCTGTACATCCCCTCTAGCGTGGAGCTCTGATTGTCTGGCTTTACAGATCGTCTTCTGTGCTGCAATCGGTCATAAAAATATAGGGGATATGAAAACTGAGGTCACAACTAGGTCCTGGCACGCTTTGTGAACATCTGATCTACCATCCGTTGAGCTCAATTATACCAGCGTTCTCGATTGTCCACAGTAGGCGAAATAACGACCAAACCCTCATTTATTGTTTCATTACCCTCTTTGTCAAGTGTCAACATAAAGTTATTTCAACCGGTAGCCTCAGCGTTCAAGAAGTGAGATGCAACCGAGTCTACATACTAGGGAACAGTAGTGACACGGTATAAGCAAGAAATCAGTTAGGCTGCCCCTCAAAACGTATCTTTCAACTATCTCATCATCTTGACCAACGAGGAGGTGTACCATCCACCTTGTCGACAGTTTTATTGATAGCTGGATGCTTCAGACCTGTGAAACGGGTCAGTGTGGAACGTTTGCAAATAGTCTCCGATGCAACGGCATCTCCTCCCTCATAAACCTCTCTGGGTAAGTAAGCTTCTCAATTGACAAGTAGGCCACATCTAACAATTCTACGAACATTCTTCTTAAACTTACGCAAGCTAGCATTAGGAATGTACCGTCAGGCATCCAGCAACTATAAATATATTTCAAATATCTAGTACTTGATATGCTGGCCACTTATCCCGCCGCGTGCTTCAAAGCTTCACGCCTGAACTGCTTTTGAGATTCCGGTTCAACAGCATTTGGAATCTGTTGACCTAAGATAGATTGATATATATGCCTCATCACGGGCGTTGCGTGTCTCGACGACCAGCTGTCAACCAGTTGGGTCGTCATCTAGCAAAATTAAAAACAAGGCGACAACGCGGAGGTGCACGAGTTGAATCTAGACGTAAATTCTAATAGGATCCACACCCCTGAATGGAGCCATGTCACAACGACTAACAACTGCGTGATCTATCTGAGAAAACGCCTGGAGCAGCGACGAGAATGGTGCATAATTCAAGGGTGGACAGGATAACCTGCATTTAGTGTAGACTTTCAACAGCTGCCCACCAGTATCCGAGTGACCTGTTATCAGTTCAAATCTGCCAACTAAGCAAAACATCGTACTGCCTCGGTGGTGTGTTCAGGCTTTCATATTCCTGATTAAAATGATTATATATAATTGAAAGACGTAAATCATGCGATGTTCTCCGGAGTAACAACGGTATTTAGAACACCCGTTTCTAGGTGACGGCTGGTCAACAGTGACAAAAAGACGTCTAACAGCTGCTGTATCCAGATATTATAACGTTGCAAAACTATGTATAGTACAACGAACCAAAGCCTTGTCAGTCTCCTCGGCTACGAACAAACAGCCTGCGTCTGTCACATCCCATTGGTTATACAAATATTCATGTAGTTGCAGTATGAGCTACATAGGGAGGACAAACCGACAGCTAGCTTCTCGTATCAAGCAGCATGTTCCCAAGTGGCCGGAAACACAACAAGAAACGCCAGGCGCGGACATAAAAGCCGATGTACGGCACCCAGCGTCATCAACAGCAAAATACACAATCCAAACAGGATACAGAGTCAAGGTTTGTGACACATTCTCCGTGATTTTTCGAGGCCACCGGGAACGCACCCTCCTGTTTGCTGAGGCTTAAGATATCAGACGTTATAACCGCCTCTCTGTGTGTTCAAAAACAATTTGTGTTGACGCTGCAGCTGCTCCGAAAGGCAGCATCCCAATTTGTTTAATCTTCATTTCCGTGTCTGTCTGTCTAAGCCATTACTTCCGCCTCATGGAACCATATCTTAATGTTTGAAATTAGTTACATGTCCATGTGTGATCAGAATGTACGAAATGTTACTCCGGAGAACATCACGTCTTCTTATTGTCTTATTAAAGTTCATAAAGGGAACGAAATGTTTTAGATTACATATACATCATAATTATGTGTCGATCGGAAAGGAGCATCTACATTCAGGTGATGCATCTGGCAGCATCAGCATCGTAATCAGTTGGGCGTGAACCAGCACTGGAAAAATTTTGGAGGGCCTGGAAGTGTTCCAAACAGTGCTTCTCAAATGAACAGGAATCAACGTGATTGCCGCTACCATGCTGAGCGCTAGGCTAACTCCAATGTGACCCAGCAAATAGACCCGCGGCTAATGTTCACGATTCTAGTCTCTGAAATACGGCAGACGTCAACTGCTGGCGAGGCCAGCGCCTGAGCGAAAGCAACTTAATGATCCACTTGTTATAGAGCACAAACGCTGAAAGCAATCGTAGGTAGGGGACAATGTGAACCTGAAACTGGGGGATGAAAATAGGATATGACGGCACAATGCTACCAAAATAGCCCTCTTTTAGTGGTTTGGGAACGAATCGCAAGAAATGCGGCTTAGAAGGGCCCTAGAAGTAAAGTTGGAAAGAACAGCGGAGAGGATGAACAGTAACGTATTTTCGCCCATTTAATCTGATGAATAAAGCAGAAGGGGCAATGCGGTTCATACAGAGAGACGGGTAGTGCAGTACTGGGCCAGTACTATTGTGGGAAATCATGGTCTTATGTGGATTGAGATACAACCAGAAAGTTAAGTTCTGTAAACAAACAAATAAGTGATCAGATCTCTCATTCAAAGCCCTCAATGCAGAGCAATGTGTGGGTGGTAGTGAACTGTAAGCTTCATTTTAACCCTAGCCAAGAGGACAGGGAGACACCGGTGTGTCAGACTTGTCTTGCTCGACTGATCCTGTCAGTCTGAGTATCACGCGGTTTCGTTTGGCCTGATGGATCATCAAGATGCACAGGCCATCATGCAGTACCAAATTTCAGTCTGCTGGTGACAGCATCATTATCAGCTCCAATGTGTGTCGCAGCACAACTTCCTCTCCGGTCCCGTTCTCGCCTAATATAGCTACATACCCAAATACGCATAGGATGTGACTGAAGTCGTCAGACACCCGATTGTTGCCATTACTTGTCCGATCGGAAGTTTTGTTCTAACGGTCAAGGTGATCCCAGTCACAGCCTTTGTCTCATAACAGTTCCAACTGTATACAAGTTGTGTTTACTCGTCAGAGGACATCAACGTAATGGTATGGAGTCGAGGATAGAAGTGAAATGACTTGAACACCACTAGCAGGTTCCGTATTCAGAGAGAGACTTTTTACTGAGCTCAGTCTAAAAGGAACTAGATAAGATATTCGCTTCTGTTAGAGCTAGCCAGTAGTGTGTATCCCAATGAAGACTGAAATTTCAATTCTGGTCCACGGTCTCCAAGAGCAACTAGGTTCATCATTGCTTATTTTTCATACAAATAATTGACTCTCGCGTCGATTTCTTTTTATGGACGCTACAACATTCGTAAGGAACGCCGTTTTTCCTCCAAGATACACTTTCCCGAGGAAAAATGTTGCTAGCCAGCCAGGATCGACGGACACTCCCCGAATGCTTCAAAAATGGTCTGAAGTGGTTCCTCATTTACTAGACCTTTAACTCATTGAATTGTAATGACTGACCACCATCTGTGATAGCTTTTCTTCGTAGTATTTCGATGTGAAGGTCACCATTCAATGCATATACTACAAGAAATTGGAAGTAAACGGATGAGTTGGATTATAAATTAAATCGGTAGCACGTCACATTCCAACTGGCTCAATTATCCTTCTTTCTTCTGACGCCTATTTTTACCATGGAACACGTTGAGAAGCAGAGTGACTGACTGTTCGGGTATTTGTTTCGTTCATTATTATCTTTTTTATCAATTGCAAAATCGCTAAGCGTGTAAATGAACATTAAAATTGATTACTGAACTTCTGTCCTGCATGCAGGTTACAACTGGCGGGCATGACAAGATTCGAAGTTCAAAACGTTACATTAAAAATTGCGAAGCAGCAAAGTAAAATGGTCAGTGCTAGTGGAAATGAAATTAACAAAATAATGCATGCGCCTATGTCAATCCTAGACCCGATGGTAACATATGATAGCAAAGTATAAGGCACACATCGGCAAAGGAACCTGCTGAAAATCCTAGGAATGGTCCGTATCTCACATCGCCGGAAAAAGGAATATGCTTATCAAGGCAACCGGTAACAGTGTAGTTCAACAAATAATTACCAAATGGACACAGAAAAGGATAGCCACGATAGCCAACACTCTACACCTAAAGTCTATCAACTAAATGCACACAGACTAGCAAATGTGTGAACAAAAAGAGAGATATAGTAGTGGAGCATTACACCAGTTTATATATTAAGACAGCAAGTAGAAAAGTTTGGGTGCGAGATGGCCTATTCAAATCGATAGGCCAAAGGGACTGTTAAGTGTCACAGACCATATGATAAGAAAATCGAGTCCTGTACAAGGACAGTACAGTTAACCGGTTGGTGCTGCACTGTATCGTAAGAAATTTAGTATAAAGTGGTTGCGCTGGAATCAGTGCATGCGCGTTCGTGAATCGAGTGTTTGGGAGCGAAATTCCATAAGAGCCTCAGAAGCGAACTCTCGAACAACTTACGGACGGTGACCAGTGTGAAACGTTTCTTATGTGTTCGACGAATTATCACGATAACGTATCGCAAACGGTAGAGAAATAGAAAATTGAGACAGTCACCACTCTCTCGTCAATAGAAGTAAGTTACCTGACGTTATCTTTCTTGATTTCTCTCAAACCTTCGATCGACAGAGTTAACCACACAGTTGTGTATAAAGCCTCTCCAGTAAGGTTTCGAAGGAAATTTACTTCTTTGGTCCATATTGTCTAAAAGACCAATAGCTTAACATAAACCTTAATGACGTACTCTCCGGGTGACGCTCTGTAGCTAGTGGTTTATCACGGTTCCATTCTAGATCTTTTTGGAAACACAAAAATGTGGCGAACAGTGGACAGCAAAATTGGAAGAGAACAGTCTCAAAGTGACTTTGACCATTTTGAACTCTGGAGTACAGCACACTAGTCTCAATCTAACTCCTCTAAACGTAAAGTGACGTATACTGATCACTCGCCAGGAGCTGATTACTTTTTAGAAAGTAAGCAAAATCTAGCAACGATCACTGCAGATGAACTCAGCCCATCCCTAACTGTGTCTTGATCGCGAGGAAAGCTGGCATGACCTTTGGGGGTGCTAACTCAGTTGTTTGGAATCTTTCGGCTAGATGGCTTTCTCCTGAAGTTTACCTCACTGGTACATGCCCATCCTCAGTCAAATATTCAAGCTTGCCGACCAATCTTTAAAAAAGACATCCACCTGACTACGAATACAGCGAAGAACGGGAAAGCCTGTTTCAACACTTCATTCATCATTCTAGCCAAAAATGATTGCCAAAACTGATTTAATTTTCTACGTTTTGTCATTACATCAAAGAGATATTTACCTTTGGCCTATAGAATGTTACATCATCCACCAAATTCACTAAAGTACATTCTTGTGCGTAGTCCGAATCACTGTCTCTCAGGTCACTGAAGCTGAAACATAACGAGTCGCCTGAAATGTAAACATTCTTCCGATATCTGTAACACCTTGCCTGAGTCTGTCGTGGGAATGACGTTAATCGAAGACTTTAAGAGAACACCTGATGTATACATTCGTGATGTTAGTTCGAGTTCCTAATCAACGTGGCCATCTGGACAACTTTGAAGTGGTATGCAATCTCTAGTGCCAGCGCAAGCGAATGATTATCGACTGAAATGCACCCGTTTTATGTTTGGATTTTTCGTTTGAGTCATACATCTATCTCTGCAGTTCAAGTTACCTGCACTTTATTGTCTCTACTATTTCGATTATTCTTACTTTTTCTAAAATGATAATCATTAGAATCTGTTGTCGTTTGCTTTTTACTCTATTCACTTTTACTACTGTTCAAAACGTAGCACACAGACAGTGTAAACTTTCTCTAAATTATGAAATCGTGATTTGATTTGGTGAATTATTTTAGCAAATAGTGCGAAGTAGCTATACTGGATCAAATGGACGCGGTAACGGCAACCATAGCGCCTGTCGATAATTCGATTGACTACTGAGACAATATGGGTCAATGACATTCAGGAACGTGGACATAATTTGGGGAACCCCTTATTCCACAATTTGTGCAAAGCTGTTTTCGGTTATAAGGTCTAGACAATCATACATTATCCCAAATCACATGATCAGATGAAAAGAACAAACGCTCCTCAGGGCCTTTATCGACGGAAATTTGGCAGGATAAGACCTACCGCTTATTGGTTAATTGAAACCCAGTAGACGTATCTATTGGATAAACCCATGTGCCGGAAAAACTGTGCAAGACGTGGAGAGGAGAGAACACAGTAAAAGCGAATGCTGTTGAAGATGCGAGCGTAGCAGACAACCGACTGATAGTTCATTTTAATCGGTTGCTTGATCTTGAATTGATTATGTTCGCCAGCCGGCTTGGGATCGGGATTTCTACTAGAATGCAGACGAAAAACACCGGAACAGGTGCGCTAAAAACGAGCAGTGTAAGATTAAATCGAAATCGAGCGAACGCAGACGGAGTGAAAACTGGGGAGTTATCATGTGGCATTGTTGTTGTTGCATTCCAGCTGGATCAACTGAGTCTAATCGACCATAAATGTACTGTGATGCACGTGGAGGGGTGAAGAGATAGAAGATTTACACGTGCTTCACCCATGGTTACATTATCCACTGCATCATCGCTGCGTGTGTAGATAAACATTCCATTTGGTTATTGGACTTTTGCTGTGTATGTGTATGTTACTCTTTTTGCATGGCCTTTTCTGCTACCTTGGTGTGGTGGTCAGGCTTGTATGCTGTTTTGATCCGGCGAGCTATGCCGACTAAGACCGGTCATTGCAGGTTCAACCATATCAGATTGGCCAAACGGGAACAGCCAGACAAAAGGCAGATGCACTCATTATGGATGCTGCCAGTGTGTTGTGTTTCGGTTCTGCTTGGTCTGGTTTTAGGTGTTTGTAACGTGCTTGTACCTATTTTAGCATTGGTCTTATATGAGCATGTTGACTTCATGGGTGGGTGACTCTCGAGCATGAGTGCAGCCATTGTAATTTGGTTGTCACTGGTGGTCAATGATGCCGCGTCCGTGTGTGTGTCACCCGATGTCTGGCGGTACGGGCTTTTGAGCCAAAGACTTTGGGTGAGGGCCCTACTCGCTATTCTGTTTATTTATGGGCGTCCTGGTAGTGACCAAAGCCCACATAAACCATGATTACGCAACATAAACCAAATACCATACTGCATCGGTCGTCGTGCAGGATAAAAACGGATCGCCCTACTTGCTGTGTTCGGCAGGATGAGCAAGCGAAAATACACCACTGCCAAATCCTTCCCTCTCTGAATAACCCCTCCAGTATGAATCCTAGAAGAGATAATACTCACTCGAGTCTCAGTAACACGAAGACAAACCTGAGGACGCCCTATGCTGGAACACGGAGTGTGCGCAAACTGTTGGATCGATGCAGCATCACAGGACAGCCAGAGCACCCAATCGCAGTGATCGCGATAGGACTGAGCCGGCATGGTATTCACGTAGCAGGCTTGAGTGAGACAAGGTTTGTAGACCAAGGTAAGCTCCGATAATTAGATGCAGAGTATACCTTCTGTTGGATAGGTTACCCGATACACGGTGTTCGTTTCGCAGTCGCTGACCGCCCTCGAATCCCGTCCATGCGCCCGCGACTCGGTCGAGGTAAGTGTGCCATATTTCCTGGTGTCTACGGTCCAACTACGTATCACAAAGATGATTTAAAAGACAGACCTGTGATAAGTTGTCCGCCACAATCCGGTCAGTGCCAGTGAGTGATCGACTGTTTGTTTTGGGTGACTTGAACGCCTGAGTTGCGTGCGACTCAACAGCCTGGATGGGATCCCTCGGGACCAACAGTATGGGTTCAGTCAACGAGAACGGTGTTCGTCTCATCCACCTCTATGCTATCCACGAGCCGGCAATTACAAACACCCGATTCCAGCTAGGAGCGAGTGACATCACGAGGTGGACTCATCCACGAAGCGATCACCATCACTTGTTTGATTACTCCATTGTGCAGCAGCGCGACATTCATGAAGTGCGTATCACGAGAATGATACGTGGCGCTGAATGTAGCACCGACCATAGGTTGGTCAGAACCAAATTATTTACCCATATCTGTAAGCCTGTTTATTGTAGATCATCCAGAAAATGACAGAAGTTGGACCTCAACCGACTGAAGAAATGTGAGACGAGGGCTCCTTATAGTGTGCCGTTGCCGCTCGTCTGAAAAAACATCCCTGTGTCCACTACTCCTGGGGATATGTGGCAGCATCTCAAGGAACAGATCACGGTAGCAGCTATCGAGACGATCGGTGTCGAACGCCAGAAACATCCGGACTATTTCGACGACAACAACGCGGCTATGTCCAACTTAGTAAAAGAGAAAAATGCGGCGTTTGTTGTGTGCACAATGGACCCCGACAATGGAGTGAAAAAGGTCGGGTTTCGGAGTATCCGCCGTCAACTAGCAGAAGGAATCAAAGACTGGTAGGGGAAACAAGGTAAACGGATGCAGAGCTACGCCGATCGCCGACAACAAAACAAGGAGTTCTACGATTCACCTAAGGCGATTCTCGGACCATCCCTCCAGCCCATTAAAACAGTGGTAGACGTGAACACCGGATCTTCGTGCACCTAGCCAGAGAACATTGTGAAAGTCTAGCACAAACACTTTGGTAGCCTACTAAACCGTCCTACTACCATTGATTGGGTGACCGTGAACATCCTGTCGCAACAAGCTGGATTTGACAGGGGTGCAGAGAGCGAGTAGACAACTGCGCAATGGAAAGACTGTAGACTAGGAAGGATTGCCAAGTAAAATACTGAAGAATGGCGGACTGGCGGTACGCGCTTTGCTCCGGTCGGTCCACTCCATGCCCCGACAGCTATCAGGGCATAAGTCTGCTGAGCTGCGCAGGCAAGGTGCTTACCAGAATCCTTCTGAAGCGGTTGAACACGGAAGACTTGGAGACAAATGTTTCGGAGGAGCAATGTGGCGGGTCGCAGTACGATCGCCCTAGTGTTCGCTTCTCGATAAATTCAGGAGAAATTCCGAGAACGGAATCAGCCTCTGCATGCCCTGTTCCTGGACTTCACCAAAGCCTCCGAGTCTGTGAGCCGCAAGGTGTTGTGGATGTCCAGGTAAGTTCATTAGTTTGATTAAATTGTTGCATGTGCGCATGAGGGGGAAAATACAGTCTGTGGATTGACCTGTGATGATTTGGACATTTCCACTGACGTGAAGTAGGGTTGTGTGCCATCAGCAACCCCATTTAGTTTATATTTGACTGCCATGGTAACAGTTGTTTTTCAGGAATCTGAGGAAGACGGTGTTGAGGTTGAGTACCGGACGGATGGGCGCCTACTAAATATGCGACACTGCGGCTTGCTCAAAGGTGCGCAATGCTTCTGTTCACAGATGACAGCGCGCTGTTCGCATATAGCAAAGACGAACTACAAAGACTAGCCACGGCTTTCGCGACCGTGGGATCCAAATTTGGATCGGACATCAATACAGGTAGGGCTTTTTCTTCCTTTCAGGCTTCTCCGGGCAAAGGCGCTTTTCCTGCAGGTGCGCCTGAAATTCATATCAAGAGAGGTGTTGTCGATAGCTGCGCAGACTTCTGCTACTTGGGCAGCAATTCGTCAACAGATTTGTCCGCGGACGGCGAGTTAAGAGCTCCTGTGACGAGGGTTAGTGCTGATTTCGGACGTCTTGAAAAACGTGTTTGCAAGAACCACAGCCTGAAGCTGAACACTAAGCTCTTTGTCTACCGCTCAATGATGTTGTCTACACTGATGTATGGTAGTGAAACGTGGACACTGTATCAGGGTAACGTGTGCTAGCTGAGCCGTCTCCGTGTTCAATGTCTAAGACGTATCTTGGGTATTCGATGGTCAGACATGGTTCCGAACACTGAGGAACTGCGGCGAGCAGCCATGGACGAGACGAATCAGCTTCGTTGGCTAGGTCACGCCCATCGGATAGACGATGACTGTATTCCGAGGCAGCGGGCGGGTGAAATCAGGTCGGCGGAATCCTGGTGGTCAAAAGCTGAGATACCAGAATGTTGTGTGAGTAAGTCTTTCAGATTGTAACACTGATTCTAGATGTTATGAAAACTTAGCGTTGAGCCGGACGTTCTGGAGAAATATGATCCAGATGGGTGACCACCAGTTCAATGAACAATAACTGCGCGGCCGATAACAGAAGTGCGCGGTACGCAAGGGAACCTTCAGTGTCGTAAGTCGTGATGAAATGATTATATGTCGTCGCAATGTGTGCGATCAGGAATGCACTGGCCGCCTCAGATTAGCAAGTTATCAACGTACTCATAGCACACCGTCGGTCAAGAGACAATATTTGCGTTAGGCAAGGTTATATCAGTTGTGTCCATTTTAGCTTTTTTTGTTCGCATCGACCAACAACCGGCATCGTTTGACAACTCACGCACTTCCTTTTCAATAACCTGGATGTCAAAGGGTTTCTACGTTTCCTCTTCTTTAGCCTTGTTAATCTACCATATGGTGAATGTTTTATCCGTTTTCTTCCAGTCCAACGTAGAATTTTGTCTTCTTTCTCCTTATCCCCTCTAGAGTGTACTAACATGTGCTCCTATATTGAACTACTTCTGGAATTATACTTTCAATAGTTTTTTCCCCAGTTTGAACCTTACTATTGGAGTCAGCCTCTCTGTGCTTATTCTCCGAGAGATAACCGTTTCAGTTTCATGGCTAGCTAACATTGGCCGGTTTGACATAAAAGCCTCACTCACACGTTCTCCTGGCCTTATTTCTTCGGGTTTACACTCGATACGTGGTGTTTGAGTGGAATCACAAACGGTGTAACGCAAGGCACTTGCGGTGATGATTAGACGCAGGAGTCCTTTGGTTTCGGTCACTGTGATAGGCTAATCTAAATCGGATGCCGCTAACTATGTTAGAATAGGTCAATGAATTTTCTTTCTTGTGACACTGTAGTCGGGAATGAAGTGGCTTTTCTAGCAGTCTTCCGTCTTAGTCCGGGAAGGAACAAGAGGATCGGGTGCCTAAGTCTTCTTGTTGAAAGGGAGAATCTCGTTCACCAAGGCAGACGGACAATTCAACTCCTAGCTGTGCACGATTTTCTGGAGTGGTTTTTCGAAACCCGTGACGCTTACAACATATGGGCTTACTACAACGTCTTTCGAACGCATCGATAATGCGGTCGCCTGCATGGGGACTAATACGATTCATGAGCTTGAGTCTGTCATTCAAAAATGGTCTTAGAATGCAGCGAGCCACTCAATTCTGGTATTGTTATAAGTCACAGTGGGACCGACAACATTCAGTGGTTAGCGCTTTCTGATTACAGCAAGATGGATTCAATACCCCAGTTGGACCACCTGATGGCCTTTACAACTCATGTAACCTTCTGGTGGTCATTCTGTCGCGGTGACCAAAGCGAATCGTAGAAATTAGAAAATCACAATAGCTGACCAGGTTAGACGGATTTATAATCCATCTGAAAATGTTTGAAAATGCAACAGAGAAATCGAAATGCCTTTACAAACAGCACACTTCTTGTGCTTGAAAGAAAAACTGATATGAGAAGGGTATAGTTGTCAGCAGTCTGACAATGAGCTAATGATTCTGGGTCGAAAAACATACTCAAGTCTAACCGTTTGAGCTTCATTCTTGGAACACCACTGAAATACGGCCGCTGACTCGTGTGTGGCAAAGAACAATACGAGTAGATCGGTACGGGTAACTGTCGCGTAGGCAACTTTACACACGTAACAAGAGAGCAGGGCACAAAATAGCTGCACGGTGCCTCAAGCGACGAAGGTTCACGCTGAATAAAAACTGGAGGTAGTCAGAGCATAAACTTACGAACCCGTCCCCGTTTCCCACTAAGTGAACCTTCTTTGATAAGAAGTGACTAACCCGGAAATTTAAATGGCTGACTGGTGTCACCATATCAGTCAAAAGTGCTTGGCAAAGGAGGCTATAACGACGCCAATGGATTCCACCTTTGAGTAGCACCAGGCCACAATCTGTCAGAGCGCTCGTGAACATAACAATCAGTGTGCGGTTGTCACTGTATGGAATGTTCACTCTACGTGAACTGTCGAGTCTCAATTCATTTATTCATAACGGTCAGGAACCTGACCAGGTGGTACTGTGGTTGGAGGTACCGCTCACCACAATAGCAACGTGAAATATCCCGGAAGAATAAATATCAAACTGACGAAAATGGATAATAATTTTTAAAAAACAAGGCGAGGTGGTGGGACTAGAAATGTTGTAGCTGCAGATATGTCGCCAGTTGCAACACGTCGTTAAGTCAGATAACGTTTCTCAACGTGCAAAGACGACTATCATCTGGGATACATTCTAAAGTAGATGTTTCGATCCTGTGGCTAGAAGCAATATTAGCACCCGTCTGATCAGATGCCGATTCTTCAGGATCCCTGGAGAGGCCAAAATAAAACTTTAAGTCAGATGCTGATGGGGACATTAATCGGTTTACAGAGTTATACACTTGAATGAGGGTCTTCGAGAGGCCGTGTACACCAAGGGCGACGATTTCTAATGTGCGGACAAACCCTATTGTTTTTCCAAGCGTAAATTGAAGGTCGCTAGACCAAAAGGTATATGAGACCAAACATAGCAGTACTAGCAGGCCTGGTGAAGCTCAATAGATTCGTAAAAATGGATGCGCCAATAGGAACAGAAGGTTGACGTTGACGATGGCAGCTTCACAAACCATAGTACATACTAGCACCCGCATTACCAGTAGCCAGCGAAATGAAGATTATAGATCGTTAGCTTAGGGAAAGAACGCTTCAGTGAATGATGAATAAGTGCGATGGGTTATAGAAAAGTCATTCGTTAACCTAAACCAATTACGCAGTTTTAGTGCGAGCTACATACTGCCGGTTGCTCCAGCAGAAGTAGGAGAGTAAGTTCGGGGACCTTTGACTGAGTGGCATGAGCTGAAAGGCAGCAAAGCGC
Organism: Paragonimus skrjabini miyazakii; assembly: GCA_014338405.1. Taxonomy (NCBI): domain Eukaryota; kingdom Metazoa; phylum Platyhelminthes; class Trematoda; order Plagiorchiida; family Troglotrematidae; genus Paragonimus; species Paragonimus skrjabini miyazakii. The sequence goes on from JTDE01004139.1 coordinate 33,212, forward strand.
AGAGTTCATAAGCTTTTCGGGGCCGATAACCGATGCGTCGGCTCATATGTCCTTCAGACGGATTCCAGCTGAGTGTGCCACCAATATGAGCAACCTGTCACACTGCGCCAACGCCCAATCACATCGTGAAGGACAAATCGACGACGCGACTGGTGAATGGCTGGCAAGCCAAGTAGTAAGACAATATTTGAACACCACGATAAGCAACATGAAGATTAAGATGGATTTCAGTGACTTCATACAAGAGGAACTCACTGGATGTTCTAACAGATTTTTGCGCACTAGATCCAACAAGTAGGAGTCGTTGGTTTTTCCCTCCAACGGCGGCAACTGCTGTTGGTCTTGGAGTGGCTGTAGACAGAACGAGGGAGAGAGAGAGAGAGAGAGAGAGAGATAGCAAATATATAGGAAATATCGCAGCCGTAAAGCGTATTTGAAAAAGTATGTGACCCCGAACTTCCTGATTCAGCACACGTGATATACTTTACGCACAAACGTTGGTAACACTTGGTCCGGATCTTACCTTAACAGCAAAAAAAGCGTTCCGTCAATTACACAAGTGAAATGACTTCCACTGCTCTAAACTGTCGTGTTTAATTATCACCTGCATCGTCTGCACAAACCAGAGCATCCTAATCATCCCTGATAGCATATGTAACAAAGTGGTGGGTGAAAACACAGCGGTAAAAACTATAGCTTTTAAACCGCAAGAAATTTGCATTTATGCAACATACTAGTTCACACAAGACATGTCCAAACCTAGACAGCACCAATCTTGCTAACCCAGGGTCCGAACTAGCAATCGTGGTAGAGGGCGTCGATACTGTTGAGCCACCATGAGAGTACAACGATATACAGTGGTAACTGTGACTATCAAATCGAACTGTCTATTCCTAGTCAGCTGTAAACTGAGTGAGTACAAATGCGGGTAACACAGTTCGTGCACTTAAGAAACCGTATAACGAAGGATTAGAGTTTGAGAAATAAGAGTGGGTTTGTATTTCATGAGCCGTTCGGTTGGCTGTTATCAAAACGGAGGAATATTTCCGCTGAATGTTTGTGCGTAGACATAGGGTTCACATATTAAATCAAAACTAATCTATTTCTTTAAACAAAAGTTTTCCCGCTTCTCTTATGGCTGTACGGCAATGGCAACCACTGTTGTGCTGCTGTCGATCATGGTGATGACTATTATGACTGAAACGGTCTTCACCAGCTTGGGGTATAATTTTTGTCAGAAAAGTGTCACATTTAAATTTAAAGATCGTATTTTTAAGACCATAATCGTATAGTTGAAAGCTGAGGAAACCAAACGTACTGACCATGACTATACGAGTCCAATCGTTGTAATAGACGGTAGCTGAAGGCTGCTGGTCTCGATGGTCAAACACATTCGCCAAGCTAAACCCCAGAAATGCATAACCTTGTCAGATAATGCAGTGTGGAAGTCGACGCAACGTTCGAAACAGCGTGCATTTTCTGCCGAACCGCCAACACATCCACACAAGATACGGAGTAGATGACCGATGATTTGGAAAATAGAAACGAAAACTTCCACTGACCAGTTAAAAACCGGGAGTCGTATTCGTTATCTAGGTTAACAATTCTGTAATCCATATAGCCTCTGGTTGGAAACTTTGAGGGAGATGGCGATTATTCCAGAGATTGTTAATGTTCTACTAAATTACCCGTGAGTCAACGGCTACTGATGAACTGAAGCAGTGTAAACCGTACGAAAATGGTCAGCAGTCATATACGTAGCTCCATCATGTGTTGGTGATGAGCACATGGGTTTATCATTGTTCATTGGTTGAATTTATGTAAAATATGTTAAACAGTAAACTAGGAAAAAGTTTGATGACCACCACTGACTCACTATCCAACCATCATCAACCGGATCACGCATGCGGAACTCATCCAGACTGAGTAGTCCGTCCTTATTTTTATCCAACCGATTCAATATGTGATTACGCATTCGAATCCTTTCCAGTTCACGCAGTTCCATATCTGTATCAGCTTTTACTGCGGGCAGCTGATCTAGCTGAATAGTTAAAAATAATAATAAACAATACCAATAACAGAAATTTTTTTAAAAAATGGAGGGAATAAAAGTCATCAAATTACCAACTCCATTGACTTCGGTTGTGAGTATGTTACGGCTAGCAAGCAAGCACCTTTCGTAAGATCACGGTGAGGAAACTGACAACATTTTTCAATCACTATGTGCGATCCCCATAACTAAAAATAGTTAACCAATTGTCCTATATACCGATTGCAATATCAAGTTAAGGTGGCCACAGTAGGTGATATTTTACAACCAACGATCAGGAGATCATTTGAATTCCTCCAGGACGTGGTATATTTTACACTACCAAGAACACAAAAATAGGAAACAACCTGAAACAGGACTAAGAGAAATGCAAGGTTTCTCAATAACAGCGAAACCTGCTCCCCTCAAATAAGATTTTTAATGATGTTCGCAAAAACAGATGGTAGTCGCCCCCTGAGCTCAAACCACATCGTCAGTGACATCTAAATAAACGATGTCATGGATTGTTTGTATGGATGTGAAAATGAGTGGCTCAGAAGAGAATACATATCTGAAGCAATTATTTGTCAACTACACAACACAATTGCAATGTGGTCCAATGTAGTTGAACACTGTCGAATGAGCGGAAAGATTGGGCAAAGTGAGAACAAACGTTCAAAACGGACAAACAGTCCACTACCAAACCTCGCCATTGATGATCGATATAATAACCTCAGGCTAGATGCAGCCATCTGTATAAGATGTACTGTTAACTGAGAACAACTTTTGCGTTCCAGGTTTGCGCTAGGAGAAAACAACCCACCGTTTGCAATCAGGTGACGCGGAGGATCACAGCGTACCGAAGGGTGTACCAGCTCACTGAGAGCCTGCCAAGGTATCCATAAGACAAAGGACGATGGGGACGTTTATGCCCATACTACAGAGAGGACAAACTTTGAAGAAGATACCACGCAAAGGTAACTACCACTCAATCAGAAAAGGAACGAGATGCTCATCGACTAAAGTGCAGTGCATACAACCCGAAAAGTTCACTTCTGACCCCCATACTCGTCAGAATGCGCAGAGTAAAGACGGCAGTTAGACAGACTAAAACGACCAA
>JTDE01004139.1:36460-63307 GCA_014338405.1 Paragonimus skrjabini miyazakii
ACAAAACCTGGATAATCTGATGCCCATGGAACCTCCGACGTTGCTCTGGGACGTGTGATAGATACTCGAGTTGGATAATCAAGTTACAATCGTAAAATTCAAAACATATCAGAAATGTTAACTGCCGCTCTTAATTGCATGAAATCATTCATTACACACTGTACGACTTAGACTGAAGATTTGTAAAGCTGACTTTATGACCGATAACTAGGGTAATAAAAACGAAATCAACACTAAGTGGGACAAGTGTTCTATGCATCGATACAGCATCTAACACACAATGAACTTATCATTGCATCGGCTGGTGATTAGAACACATCGTAAGATACGAAGACTCTGAATGCCTTGACTACTTTTTATTGGGAGTCGCGTGAATGTATGTACTGCAAATAGAAAGCGCACACAGGCACAGTAAAACTCCTGAAATCCCTTGACAAACATCTTATCTTGACTGGTCACTTCGTTTTCCACTGCCAGGATAAACAGCAATGCGAGTTACAGTGTCTTTGAGTATGACTCAAAGCAACAAAGTCACACTTCCCTGACTAAGATAGCAGATATGCAAACTCGTAAAAACTAGACGGAGCACTGGATTTAGCTTTGACGATATGAACAGTATGCCTAGACTACATAATCTCGATCGCGCACGTGAATTTCTAGGAACTTGTGTACATTGGTCAACGTCTGTCACCGAAACATGAAGTAACCAACATTCACAATGGGAATGAATGTAAACAGGTTGGAATAGAAACACACAGAAATCAGAATCAGCTACCTCTTCGTCCAGGTAAACCAACTTACCAAGTTTTCAAATGTAGTATCCAATTCGTGGGCATCCAGACGAGCATTGTTGTCATAATCTGTCAGCGCGAGAAAAATATCACTGTGCTAACTGATTACCAACACAAAAAATAGGTGTACGGTTAGTCTGGTTCAACTACTAAAGGTTTACCTAGAATTGGACAAGTGCACAAAGGAAACAGCCGTTAATGAACGGACAATGTGTCACAACATATACACAACTTAATAAACAAGAAAGGTGTGAATGACTGCATGCATTAGGGGGATTCATATGGATCTGATAAGATCACGAAATGATTGAGGATCACAAATGTGTGCAATAGTGTTGTTGTTGTTTCAAGAAGTTACCCAGGAGCTAACTTGAACAGTCGAATAGGAACATTCTTCAGTAGCCATTCTGCAACAATTGGTGAAGAAAGTTTTAAAAAATAACAGGATAAGAATGGGTGGCTAAACTAGCCAGCGAACTGCAGAAATGGGCTAAAACTGGTCGTGACCCCCTACTCTTGGTGTTAGTAACAGTTTATCTTGTTGGTTTAACTCTCAGATAGTCAAAGTAATTCCGTTACCACTAGTTGTTTTCATAATGCCACTGAAAGCAGGCATAATACATTAGTATCTTCAAACAGACGCTCGTTTATGCATCTTGTTTGTTCTATTGATTTACAATACGATAACTACTGTATAAACTGAACACTACTCGTTTGATTGCAGCTTTCGTATTCACACAGATTTCCCAACCGGCTATTTTCGGGAAGCACTAGGCTGCGACTTCACTTCATTAGGGTTAGTCGGCAGTACATATTCTCGCGACGAATACGGCTGAGGCTACTGGAACAGCGGTCAGACCAACTGCTTTATGAAAGCGCGGACGGGGTTCAAACCACAATCATGGCAAAGATATGCACTACGGACGAGCTCCAACAGGAGCGAAATTCGGGACTAATGCTTACTTTCGAAAAGAGCTGGCTGAAAGATCTATGTGAACACAAACGCTGCAATCAATTGTCAATGATCTTCAGTTTGCACTAACTGAAACCCCTACTGCTTACCAGCTATACTTAATGCGGTATATTGCGCACACAAAAGTGACTAGCTGTCAAATGGGATTTTACTAGCACACAACTATTTGCTCAAGGATCATCATTTGTGACTGGGATAAACTGGCTTCATGTGGACAGGTTATGTTAACAAGCACAACTCTATGTGGTTAACATACTCACCGTGAGTTTGAAAGAAGAGTGTGGGATCATAGGTGTCCTCGTCTAACTGATCTCCATCGTGCCAAACTTTTTTGAAGTGTGCATCGGTACCCTTGAAATTATATAAGAAACAGATCATGATGGAAGTGAGATAGCAATCAAAATGGAATGATAGGTATAGAGGAAGTTGTCATAATGACCCAACATTCAGCCAACGGCACTGTTTTTGAACATACGCTGCATCATAAATAGAATAGAAGGATAGCAAGATCATAGTGGGAGATCTGTTTTTCTATCCGGTACTCGTATTTTTATTGACTCTTTAAATAAACATTCCAAACAGGCCACATGGTCCTCATAGCCCAACCCCGATCTAACACTGTTTTCACTCGCACAGATTATAGTCATTAAACTATAACACCTATGCCCACAGGCAAAAAAGTGCCAGTACATGCTATTAAATCCTCTCAGTTAAAAAAAAACTCACAATCGAATAAACTCAAACCATTCTACGTCAAAAGGCACGGGCCTCATGGTCAGCACGGCCCCCCTACGGTGGGTTGTGACCCACCTAACCATCTACCACAATTAATGACCTGCATGACAGGTTTTAGCCTTTACCAATGAATCACGTATGCTGTGCAACTGCGAACGATTGACGCGAACTACCGGAAACAGTTGCTTGTAAAATTGACTTTATGGCGAGATGAGAACAGAAACAAAATGCCCTAATAGGATATGCAAAAATTAAAAAAAAACTACCTCACACACATCACTTCATAACGAGAACATCCGCCTATATCAGGACGTAAGATAAACGCAGTCGAAAGACAAAATGAACAGAGGCAGTTGGTATCGTTCAGCCGATCAGCACGCTACCTATGACCCTCGTTCCAGACTCACCACTCAGCTAAGAACCAAAGATCGCTTTTGAATATCGATTGCCTAGATGGACTTTACTTGATACACCAGTGGATCATCGATCTTTGCACGAAACTCCACACTCATCACGGTTTCATCCGACTGGATATCACACCCCCAGCACCAGAATCAGTCGACCATAGCAATCACCAACATAACCGGTGTGACCCTGCCTTGAAAAGTACAACGGTTTTGTTATTACTGACTGGCAGAGTTGGTCCAGCTAGGGTGATCGTATTGTGTAGATTCGAATAGCTCAATGAGAGTCGCTCGCAGTCATGTGAGAAATGGTAACCTGGCGAACAGCTGGTAATCAGCAATGGTCGCCCAAGCGATCAGCGCCGAGGAGCAATCACCAACACACAAACAAAACAGCCGTGATCATCGAGAGTGGGTAGAGATTCAGCCAGTGTGTAAACATGTAGTCCAGAACGATGGCAATGAACTTTGCATACATGCGCAATGGGTGCAAACAGGACGCTATAAAGCATTCAGCCCCACTTTTCCTTGCGTGTAATGAGAAGTGTAGGCACGAGGTTAGACACAATTATGAACGTACATTACAAATTTTGTCTTGTTTTCGTGTTGCGACCTTTTGGTTGAGGTGTCGGCGGCCAACTTCGCTCCTATGTCACACTTTACAACATCAAACCAATATGTCTTCTTTCCCCTCTCATTTTCAAACAACTCTATACTTGGTGACCCTCCACTTCCGTCTTCGCACTTACACCAGAAACGTACTCCATTTACCGCCCGCGACGAAAATCATAGCCAGAATGATAGCGTGCCAAACACGAAAGTTCTTTTGCCTGAATAACACAAGCCTCTACCAGCCCCCTGAACATCATATAAGACTGCCACATCTAATGTTCGAAAACTAGGTCAGCAGGCAGCCCCTGCACTTACTTTGGAGACCCACGCCATCGATGTTTGTAGTCTTTCAGAAATACAGCTTCAGGATTCTAGATCAGTGCTACACCTTTAATCTCCGTCAGCAGCTTCAGCATGCGCGTACAATGTGCGCTCGTATGGAGACCCTGCGGCTCAAGCCAGTGGTCAAGCCGGTGTTCGAATAACCCTAAGCGCATAACGCAGAAAAGGCGCTGATTGACTGGATTCATGTCAACAACCGCGTTTGTGCTGTCAGACTCGAAGGTAAGATTAGAACATCGAGAGCCGCCTACCACAGAGGCTGTTTGTTAATCGTTGCGGCATATGCCTCCACAGACTGCAGTCCAGACATGGTCAATATAGATCTATATCTCCAGCCCACTAACTTTCCATCATCATCGTCATCATAGACAGCAATATACCAGTGGTTCACACTGATGCTTAACTGCCACACAACCACGAAGGTAAAAAAGAAAAACCTATATGAGAAGAGAGTACAATAAAAAGCGGAGGGCAACAGACATAACTACTAAAAATAACTACGTCTACATTCAAACATACAACATCAAGGCGCCTACACCTTGCAAACAAACAACCGAGTTGTAAGTGAAAGTAAGGCGTCATCAGCAAGACACCTTCCTAACGGCTTGCAATGCCCCGCTTCATTAAGTGCACTCACTTCACAGACAACTCGGACAAACAATGACAACATTCACGCCACTGAGCTCGATTAGCCGCCATCTCATCAAACATCTCAAGCCACTGATTCTGCGAGCCGCAAGGGCCCCAGCCTGGTACCCAGTCTGTGCCACTAAGGCAGCTTCCTAAGCTAGTTTGGTACTTATGCTTTACCGACGGTAAAGCCAATTTCTCGACAGCCAGTAGTTGCTGTCGGTGAGTTCGTTGACCCGCAAATCTAAGAACAAAACGACAACATACCAATCCATGAGCTGAGTCCAAGTACGTGCTCCAATAAGAACGACAGTCTTGGATGGAACCACGCCACCTGTAACTAACAGCTATGTGGTCTATCTGAGACCAGGCCTGATTTGGAGCAGGCGGGTGCCAAGTATAGCAATGACGTGAACGATGCCTAAAACTAGTGCTGGCTAAAAACTGCTTATACTCAGCGCAAGGCTGCAACAATCGCTCACCATTATCGGACCGATGTGACGCTATCCCAAACTTGCCACCCAAACGAGATTCGCCCTCACCAAGGCAACCGACCTGAGCATTCATATCTCCCGCCAGAACGACTATATCAGAGCTACGTGTCGACCGAAGGAGAGCGGCCAGATCTGAGTAAAACGCGTCTTTGACGCCGACGTCACTACAGTCAGTAGGAGCGTAAACAGACACAATGAATAAATTTCTGAAAGTCTTGCGTCTAGAGTTGGTCCTAACGGAACCTGCCAAGCGGACAGCACAAAGTCTACTGTTAACAGGAATCCAATCTATCAATGAGGCTGTGGCCGTCGACCTAAGGACTATACCTACTCCAGCCTGACCTGTAACAGCGGCTGTGGAGTCACCCGAAGTGTATAACCAGTATCGGGTAGACAATGCGGGTGCTGTTAGTTCCATACGCTGACTACTATCCTGGATTCTAGTCTCTGAGATACAGCAGACATCGACATGCAACGAGTCTAACGTTCGTGCGAGAGCAGCCTGTTGACCTATTTGTTTTAGAGTGCGAACGTTGAAGGCACCTATATTAATTCGCATTCTAGGTCTAAGCAAGGGACTAGGGAGGCATGAAGCTAAATGACAACAGACGAAACTTACCGGCTCAGTGTTACCACGGGTAGCTATATCTGTTGTGGGACCTGTGGAGTAACTATCAGAAATGGAGGTCGGGAGGAGCCTGAGAACTAAATTTGATAGGACAGTGGGGGAGGGGTCAGCAGTAGCATGTTTTCGCCTATCCACCCTGCTGTATGCAGCAGATAGGGCGACCCGGTTTATACTGCGAGACGGCCGATGCAGTACGGAATTACTGGAATTGTGACTATTCATGGTTGTGTGTGGGCTGAGATACTGCCAGGGCGCCCAGACCTAGACAGGAGAACGATTAGGGTTCTCAACCAAAGCCTTTGGTTCAAAAACCTATACCGCAAGGCAGCGGGTGAGTGGCAGTGTACCAGAACTGGTAAGTTTTCCAGAAAAAGATGCCAACCTTCTTCCAACCTCCAACCTGGGGGACCAGGAGACTGGTTCGTCAGACCTCTACCTATTGGTCTGTCTGGTATAAGTGATTCTGTCGGGGTGGTGGCCACACCGTCCAGTTTAGCCCAATAGGTTATCGAGATGCGCAAGCTGTCACACCACGTCAAGGTCCAGTCTCGTTGTGATCTTCCGCACAGCCCTGACTGTCGCCCTATATACGCAACCCTTAAGACTTTGAGAGACAGCTTACTGTCATTAGGGATGTCCCAAATTAGCGAACATCGCCCTAACCTTGGAAATACGCACTTCTATTTCATTCCCTACATCACCACCGCCACCGCTGATGCAGCTTCCCACGAACACGAACCTGTCAACAACATCCATAACTTCATTATCTAACATTACATCTACGTAACCACAGCAGTCTTACACTTTGAGGCTGCATAGCGCACCCTGAAGTACTTGATAAAATAAGAAATAGCGCCTAATGTTGTTTGTGGCACTTAAAGGTTTTCAAACAGCAACACCTTGTCGTCAGCATAAGCAAGATCAGTTTGTCTTTCACGAGGTAGGAGGTCCACGCCAGCTTCATTTGAGTGCCGCAGACAGACCCTCCACTATTTCGTCCATGACGAAATTGTACAAAAATGGTGAAAGGGGACAGCCTTGACATACACCGCTCCTGGTGCTGAAACTGTCAGATAGCTCACCGTAAACCCTAAACTGAGCTGAAGTATGGGAATAAAGCGCCGACAGTATGTTCACATACTTAGTCGGTAAACCCGTGTTTAAGCGACTCTAAAAGTGTACATCGATCCATCGAATCGAACGTACCTTTATAGTCGAGGAATACGGCGATTGTTGACTGGCGGTACACATGACACTGTTCCAGAATTTGACAAAAGGTGAAAATGTGATTTATACAACACCGCCCAGGGCGAAACACTGCCTGTTCTCTAATTTTTGCCTCTTGAGCTGCGGTGAGCCGACGAAGTACAATAAATACTAGAACTTTAGTAGTGATTGGGGTCAAACTAATTCCTCTATAGTTTTCGTAACAGCCTCGAACTCTCTTCCTGAATATGGGAACTATTATCGAGTTACTCCGGCAGGAAGGGATGGTCTCTGTTGTCCACACAATTTGAAACAGCTGGGTTAAAGCCACTACTAACGCTTCCCAACTTTCTTTGAAAAGTGTCGGCACAAGATCCTCTGCGCCAGCAGACCTATTACGTTTAAGGACCGAAATGCAATTACGGACCTCAGTCTCAGTATATGGTGCTAAATCTACCGACCAACGTCCGTCGCAAAGTTTGTGATGGAAACACAATAGAAGCAGGAGGTCAACAAAGCTGACTCTCAAAGTGTGCCACCCAACGCTCTAATCACCTGGACTTATTATAGATTAATGTGCCATCTGCCTCGGTGATATTTTCACTGACAGACGGTCACCTTGACCAGTAGCAAGGGGCCCTCGCGACTCACACAGTCGGTGGCTTGAGATGCTAGGTGAGATGGCGGCTAACCGAGCTTAGTGGCGTGAATGTTGTCGTTGTTCGGTCGAGTTGTCTGTGAAGTGAGTGCACTTAATGACGCTGTCTTGCTGATGAAGCCTTACTTTCACCCACAGCTTGGTTGTTTGTTTGCAAGGTGTAGGCGCCCTGATGTTGTGTTTGAATACATACGTAGCTATTTTTTGGTAGTTAGGTCCCCTTCCCCTCCCCTTCGTTTTTTTCTCTTCTCATATAGGGTTATTTTCCTTCGTAGTTCTGTGGCAGTTAAGCATCAGTGTGAACCACTGATGTATTGCTGTCTATGATGTTGATGACGCACTTCGTGTGCAAGCCACAGAGGGAATATCCTGTTTTCTATTGTGTGAAAGTCGCTCGCAACCACTGTACTTCGTAGACTAAGCGAAACGCACGGAGAAAATATCTGTGAGAAGCGAGCTGGGTTTCGTCCTGGCCGCCGTGGCTGCACTGATCGTACCTTCACACTTCACCAGATGTTTGAACCCCCCCATTCATACAGATCAACAGCTGTCTTCTTGGTCATCAGAGGGGATTTCCATTCGGTTGACAGAGCTGCAATCAGATTGTCTATCGAGAGAGAGTGTGTGTGCTTGAGAAGTATGTGAACATCCATAAAGCAACTTACTGTCAGACATCGGGCAAGATTAGGGCTTGCGGCAACTCATCGACAGTCTTTACCACCCCAAACGAGGTGCGACAACATTGTCTAGCCTCCCACTTCCTGTTCAACTTTGCAGTAGACGAGACCCTAGAATGTGCCCTGACAGACTTCGGATATTACGGTGTGGGACTGCTCCCAGCCGCTCCGCTTCAAGACAGAAAGCGTGCAGAAGATATCGCCCTAATCTGTGAGAGTTCACGGGAGCCCAATATAAGGCTTCGGTTGGTCAGTTTAGTATGATCTTTGCACCTACTAAGTGTAAGGTGTTGTTACAAGATCGGCAGGATTCTGCGTTGTGCAGTTGTAAGTAGTCGAGAATGACGTGGAATATCTTAGAAGAAAACGTTACTAAGAAGGGTGAACATTATTAAAACAAGACTAAGCGGAAGAATTAGAAATGGTATGGATACAGATAAGCCATTGACTGCGACACACCGCCATCTCGGAGCGACCTACTGAGGCAATATTCATACCCCGGGCCCAAGTCGTGCGCCGCTCACCAGACAGTCGCTTCCAGCTTGGGAGCTGTATCAGTGCTGACAGAATGTCTGATGAGATCGCAAATTGTATCGCAAAGGTTCGGATGACGTTTGCCAACTTACGCTATCTGTGGCGTCGGCATGAACTCAGTCTTCCTGTGAAAGGCCAAGTGTACAGTGCAACCGTTAGAGTGGTCCTATTTTACGGCTCTCAAACCTAGTCCATTCAGACGGAGGATGCTCAGAGAGTGTCCGTTTTCGACCAACGGTGTCCCCAAGCATTAGCGGAGTGTGATAAGAACACCGCAACATCAGTGACGAAGTACGTCGACGTGTCCTCAGGATGGATAAATTCTGCCGACCACTGAGCATTTTGATGTCATCTTACAGGCTTCGTTGGCTTGGCCACATCTTACGAATGTCAACTCACCACCTATCACATCGTGCCTTGTTTGCGGGTGGTGGGTTAGCCTGGAAGCGGCTGTCTGCTGGGCGGCGCACGACTTGAGCCCGGGGTATGAATATTGCCTCAGTAGGTCGCTCCGAGATGGCGGTGTGTCGCAGTCAATGGCGTACCTGTATCCATACCATTTCTAATTCTTCCGCTTGGTCTTGTTTTAGTAATTTTCACCCTTCTTAGTTACGTTTTCTTCTAGGATATTCCACGTCATTATTGAAGTGAGCGGCGACCTGAGACACAGAACCTTTTGGTCAGGTTCATGGCTGTTACGATGATGATGATGATGAGGTCGCTCCTGGTTTCCTCACTGGGATCCAAAGGACAATGAGCACCTCTGGTTGAAGGCGTTGTGCGATATGGCGAAGAGTAGTAATCAATGGCGCTCGTGCTGCGAATCCATGTGTGTACTGTTGTAACTTTCTTTATCCCTCCGCATTTCGTCCTTCTTCACTTTGCAAATTACTTTTTTTCTCATATTGTGGCACGTTTGTGTTAGGACGCCCATCCTGTGACCGTCCCAGGGCGCCTCCATCGTGAGACAGAAGAATAAAACCATTCGACTCAGTCGTACTTGGCGGAACTGTTCCAATCGGTTGCGACGTTTTATACCGCTATGCACATGTGCGATCCTGACTCTTTCTCATGATATGGTGGGAATGTGTGTTCATGACGTGCCCTATAAATACCTTGTACTTGTCGCCCTAGCCGCACCCCCGTTTTGTAGCAGAACAAAGCTTCTTATTTTGAACGCGTCCTTTGGCTTGCCTTGGGAGCGAATACGGGACAGTCGCGGCACTATTCGGGACCGAGATTTTCGTGTGAATTATTACCGGGACGAGAATCCGATTTCATCGAGCGCACCACTCTACCGAGATCGAACCAGCGTATCGTTTAGGAGGGTTTACAACCGTTTGTAACTCCCTGTAGTTTTTTCACGTGTTAAACATAAATGTACGACACTGAGAAGTTTCGTGTCTTGCTGAAATAATTAAGTGCAAGAAGTCGTTGAGAAGTCGGGTTACAACTGTTGACGAGCCGGGCAAAATGGGTGCACTCGGTTTGACAAGTATCCCTCAGTATTCCAATGAAACTGACAATGTCTAGAAATATCTTATTTTGTCATCTGTACTTCACTTGAAAAAAGAGAAATGACAGACAGGTTTTGTTGCATCTAACACACTCACTCAGCGCAGTTGTTGAGTTGCGTACCGTAGCAACTATGCGAGATGAAAAAGAGAATAACGTTCAAAGCAAGCCATCAAGCATTCACTGATTAAACAAAGAATGACCAACCGGTTCGCTGATCGGTTCGTGTTGACGAATTCGGTTAAGCTGCTCAGTGAACTTCTCGAGCAAAATCTTCCGATTTTCTGGCTTGGCGAGCTTGTGTTCTTTTAACAATTTGAGTTGTAGTTTGGCCAAATGTTCTTGATACTTTTGGTAATTTTCCTTTAAATCCAGTTTAAGCTGAGGAGAGGCAGGGTGAAGAAGGGACAAGTAATCGATATAAAACATAGGCACGCAAAATGGAAAGAATATTGCAAGCACACTTAGTAGCAGCCGAATTTGAAACCAACGAGCTCAACAGACAGCGGATCAAAAAGCTTACTGCACTAAGGTTTTACAAAAGTCAAACACTGTTTCAGGTCATAAATGCTACATGTAGGTGTTCACACGGTGAGAATCAACTTGTCACAATTCGAATATACGGTAGCAGATTTGAACCCCGGTCAAATGAAAAAACTTATGCCACCTATGCTTACAAAACTCTAAAAGATACAAACTGTCCTGGCTTACAGCGACCATGTTTCTAGGAAACGGTGTGAATGCTACGGAAGGCTGAGAAAGAGCTCGTACAAACTACCCGTGGAATAACTATTAGTCCATTTACAAGTTGCACAGAGTAACCCAAACATTCCTCGTGTACCGATCGAAGATGCAATTGCAACTACTTCAACCGCTTACTTTTTCTCACGTCCTTAAGTAAACTGCTCCAAAAGTGCATGTACGTGTTTCGATTGGAAGACGGAATATACTTTTTCGTGTAGTTAACCTATCAAAATTTGTTTTAGATGAAACTTCTAGTGAACCGCACCAGAAGCAACTCCTACTATTGCTGTTTGCTTAACCAGCCTTAAACAGGGCGAAATTCAGAAGGGACTGCGATTTGTCAGCATCTGTACAGTTCTCATCGCCTAAATATTGCCCCGCCTTAGTGTGGGTATTTATTTATGTAAATTGTTTACCTTAGAAAACGACGTAGCAACGCTTAGTATATTGCTAAAATTCAGACCTTTACTGAACTCGTCAATGAAGTTGTGTGAACTGCCTCATAATCGGGCTAGCAAAGGCTTGTGTGGAGTTAATTGTTGTAAACAGTCCGTTCAACCCACCCGGTTTTGTGCCACACTTACCTATACGATTTTATAACAAATAAGACATTTGTGACTAGGTGATTGGCAACAGATGGCGACTGCAACATTACAACAAAGGTCATAAAAAATAAATCGTTTCGGCCTGTTTTCGAGGTCTGTTTGAGGAAGTGGACCGAGGCGATGAGAACATGATAGTGTACAATCTCTACTTTGGGCGTTGAAGCTAGACAGATTGAATTGTTGTGCATGTAAGAACAAATTCGATCCAAGGATTCCCAAAATGATTCACAGACACGTACAATACGTTGTGGCATGCAATGCGTGGATAGTAATTAATCTACCCGTAGGCATTCTTGTGTGCAAGCAACAATCAGGCCTGCTCAACTGGGTGGAAGGTTGTCACGGACGTTACCTCGCAGTCCTTTCGATGACGGTGATAAAAACAGCCGACCGTCATCATCTCATTTACCCTACCCGATAAATTGGGTGTAATAATTAGCCGTTTTGTTGATTCTGGCAAGTCATTTCCACAATTGAAGGAGCGACCGATGATGAGAACTGATCCGTCGTTATGATCAGCATGTGAAAGAATCAAACCGGTGGGGCGGATAAGAAGTTACATCACAAGCCAGCGGGTCAGAACTGCGCCTGAGATAGAAGCGCAACAGTTTTCCAGTAATATAGTCACATGCCCGAAGAAGTTCTACTTAGGTTTAAACAGCATGACAATTTCGAACAGTCATAAGACCCAAAATATCCTGCGGCATAAAACAAGCAGAATTTACCCATCTTAATGGATACCTTTCAAACAAACAAAATATCTATAGCCGTGCGACCGCGATGGATCAATGTTACAATAACAGAAAGAACGCAAAAGGTCACTCAACAGAAGAAGGCATAGTATACCAAAGCCATCACAAAAGCCGCGAGTCAAAGGCTTCCATGTACCACCATCCCGGCATAGTCGCGTTTGCAATCGTATTAGGTTACACCAGATTTACAAATACGGCTTTTTTTCCGGTCGCACACACTTAATAACGCTAGGACATTCGGTGTGTACACTAGTGCGTACAGAAAAACTTCGTCTCGGAACCCCTGATGACTGAGATATGCAGACTAACAACCCGATTAGCGCCTGAAACAACGCCTCAAACTCGTTTGCCTTAGGATCCTAAAGATACTGACATCTGAGCAGATAAGCATTGATATTGCTTTGAACAACAGAACCGAAACCTCGCTAGTGGACTGCATTCCAGTTGGCAGTCGGTCATGGGCGTTGAGTGAGCAATTTACGCGGTGACCAACGCGCACCACTTGTTATACCTACGTACGTCCCGACAGACTGAGACCCGGAGGCTACCAAATAATGGAACTTCGTACCTGTTTGGCAAGCACCTGAGTAGTGACACTGTGATTCTACTCAGACAGTCGAATACCCCAGCCGATCACCTGTCGACAACTAAGACCCACTAAGGGGGCAAATTCGCCATGGACAGTTTACACTTAGGTGATGAAGACGGGCGTTTGCGTTTATACACAGACTATCATCTGTTTCTCCTCATTGCGAATTTTCGATGCTCGAAAAGTCTTTCTGTCAACTACCGTTTCAATTAGTCAGGCGCGTGGGTTCACACTGATCGCATTACAGTTAGCCATAGACGACGAAGTTGTATTCAGTATTGTAGTTCTTATTAGTCGAGTTGCATTGACTCTAATTACCAGTTAGTTTTGTGCAGTCCGCATTCCGATGATACTCCGCAGAACAAGCTCAAACGGTCAGACACAAACAATCTCTTTGAAGTGGCTAAACTAGCCAACTCTCAGGGACGCCTACAGAAGGCACGTCATATGCTAATTCTAACTGTTGTGTCTTGACTCATCTCACCAGGAGCCATTGGATCCGTGTAGATCCTCAAAATCTTCGGTGCAAATCGCTCGACATCGGCCGATCGCGAGTAGTACAGAGCAAGCCTCTCTTTGAAGAGCACAGTCACAAAATGCTTGCGAAATGGTTACGAGACCTAGTGGTCAGGACGTAAAGTCAATATGAAAGTGACTGAAGAATCCACTGCTTTTCGAAATCTGTCTTATCTGGTTCAGGTCATGGGAGCTAATCATTCTGGTAGAAGTGATACTGTTAAGAGCAGTTTGATAGCATCGCTTCATTTCTAACAGTCTTCTTTCCCTTTCGGCTGTGTCTCGGTAGTAAGACGAGTAAAGCCCATTCAACGGACCTTTATCTTCTCAACTTTGTCAGCATTGTTTGTGATTCGTTTCCATAGGTCACAACGATTTAACCATTTCGGGGTTGATCCCTACTCACTGGATGTCATAAAACAATGGAACCACCAGTATGAAACATTTACAAACGCTTGAACCAGACAAACTGAACATCACTATCAAACACGTCGGTTCGTCAGTGTAGGATTTCATCTTAGTGGTCAACCTTTAAAGCAGCAGCATCCACATTAGAGTTGCTGCAGATCCGACTAGAGAACTAAGTGTTCGCTAGTCACTACTTACAGGTAGGATGCCGACCAGAGCCTTAAGCAATTTTTCCAACAATTGAAATCACTCGTAAGAAACTGTAACTGCGAAGGTGTTGCCGCCGAATGGAGTAGAAATGACTCCATTCGGGTTACTTTCATTAGCGAGTTATATTCCAATCACATTCATTAGAGGCTTACCGGACAGCAAAAATTAGATCGCAGAACAGAACCATTCGAGACTGTCTAGTAGTCTCAGTCATACTATAGTCCAAATTCCTGCATGCCACTTGATGTTTCAATGAGATACTTCAACAATGCAACCGATTCGACGATAAAGCTAAAGACGACGAAAAGTACAATTTCGGCCTACAAGAAGCCCACGCGTTACTTTTGTGGACAAGCTCATCACCACGATTCCAAATGTCCAACTAAGGATACAACGTGTGAAAAGTGGGCGGCAGGAACCATTCCTAAACATCTCACTTCTACTTTCAGTTTTGCTTACTTCGGAAACTATCGTTGCCGTATATTACTGTCTTTCGGGTAATATCACCGAACTAACAGTCAACGGAATACGTATGAATGTCCTCTCAGATACTGGCAGCTCCGATAGAAACATCTATAAGCCAATCGTTCAACAGTAGAGGTGATGTGACGAGGATTCACAAGACAAAGTAACGACGGTATCTACATATCTCACTAGTGCAACTCTCAAGCATTGCTTCATCGCAGTGTCGTACAAGGACGTCTAACATCCGCGCATGCAACTTCTTGTTATGTCAAATCTCTACATGGATGTCTCGCCTGGTTACGACTGTTTACGTCGGGGTCAAGGAAGGAAGGTCCCTTTCAATGAAAGTAAACCGTCCTTCTCACCATGTGGACTGGTTACAGTTCATACTAATCCTCAGGTATTATTCACGCACCTGGTCCCAAATCGTGTACCTATCGCAACCAGACCAAGGCGCTACTCAACTTCGGATGGGTGATTCATACAAACTGACGTAGGTAAATTGCTAATGAATAACACTATTAAGTAATCGAAATTCCAACGGAAAGCACCAGTTCCTGTTACTTCGAAAGAGTTCCCGAAAAAGAGAATGGTTGCGGACAATGGTCTGACGATCAGCCGCCACATTTACCTTGAGGCATGTCCTATTCTGACGATTGCTCACTTGAAAAAACCGCACAATTCGAAGTCTACAGTAAATTAGATCCGAAGAATGCCCATCGTCAGACGACCAATCAAAGAAGAAATACACTGCGACGACCCGTGACCTTGAAGCATCCTGTACGGCGTGACCAGCGGAGTCGCTTTCTCTCAACCAGTCATTAAGAGCACCGGTAAATTCCAAAAGCTCTGACACATTTCGCTGACTGTGAAAAAGAGGCCTTACCACACAAAGCAAACTTGGAAAGCCTTCTGGAGATTGGTCGGTGTAAAAACACTGTCGCTGCGCGCTATGAGGTTTAAAAAAGTATCGTAACACCCAACTCAGAATGAGTCAACCTCCCGAAATAGTTGCCGCCTCTGCGTAACGCAAAATCTTATAACTCTAACTGATTTTCACATTTTTTGGGTAAAATCCGACAGCTCAAAGTAATAAAGTGCTATTGTTAGATTCTGTCAGAAATCGTTTTGAGGCAGTGAAGCACTAATTACAGAGTGCAGTTTTCATGACAATTGACCTCAGGACATATCCAGTCATACAGACAAATACCGCGTATGATGTGATCGCTGTTACATCAGGCGAGAATGGCAGACCAGTAAACCTCGTTTCCAGAAAACTCCCTATAAATTAACGGCATCACTCGGTAGTGGAGAGAGGCATACGTCATTGCTGAAAAGGTTAAAAAATGAAAAAGCTACAGACTAACGATCTGTTGTCTTAATATACAATGGACAACATAGAGATAAAAATGATCGAGCCTATCGTTGGTATCTGTAAGTTTTTTGTGATTAACATGATATCGCCTACTGTCCGGGGAGAAATAATCAAACAACCGATACACATTACCTAAAAAATCATTGTACTGCTGCGTCGGGTCACATCGACCCCAAAGAACTGCATTCCTCTACCATCCAGGCGTATCAAATATAGCCAGCTTTGTGTATTCAAGGGACGTGCTCTTTTCCGTGCTCTGTTCCGAGCATGAACAATGACACGTCATCATCATCATCAACATGACAAACAGCAATATATCACTGGTCTACAGTGATATTTAAATGCCACACAACCATGAAAAAAGAACTCTGACCAGGAAAGGAAGAGAAAAAGAAGGGGAGGGGAAGGGACCTAACTACTAAACATAGCTTTGTCTACATTCAAGCATTCAGCATCAGGGTGTCTACACTTTGCAAACATAGAAACAAACCGAACTGAAAGTGAGGTGTTATCATCAAGACAGTTTCCTTACGGCTTTAACTGTCCAGTGTCATTAAGTGCACAAACTTTACAGACAACTCGGACAAATAACAACATGCAGGCCACTGAACCTGATTAGCTGCCACTATACCTAACGTCTCCCGCCATCGACTCTGGAAGTTGCGAGGTCCCCAGCCCGAGAAGTGAACCCGGCCTACAATGGTCAAACCCTTGGTGAACAATTTCACTCCCATGAGCCAGGTCATCATCTGCGCACCTTGCACCTTACGCCAGCCAGTTGCGCCGTCGGCAAAGAGTGCTCGATGTGGTGGACGACTAGCTGGCCGAACCATCTAAGTCTGTGTATATGTAAGGATTGAACGAAAGAACTCGTTTGATAAACAATACCAAATACGCGCTTCTTAACCTCATCGTCGCTCACTCGCTGGTGCCACCCGACACCAGCGATCGAACACAGACATCGGTGGTCAAATACCTAAAGACGATTCACGTCTTCTACCCTGAGCGGCCGTGAAGTAACAACTCGTACTGTCGCCCTATATACGCGGCCCTTAAGACTCTGAGAGATAGCTCACTTTCGCCAGAGATGTCCCAAATTAGCGAACACCGTCCTAGCCTTAGAGATACGCGTTTCTATTTCATTCCCTGCACCGCCACCGCCGCTAATGCAGCTTCTCAGGTAAACACACCGGTCGAAAATCCTCAGAACTTTCCCATCTAACATTAAACCTACGTAATCACAGCAATCATGCAGAAGCATTTTGCACTTTGAGGCTGTAAAGCGCACTCCGAAGTATCTAGCAGGACGCGAAATGGTGTCCAAGATGAAAACTTGCCTGTTCTTCTCTAACGTCTGCCACTCGAGCTGCGGTGAGTCGACGAAGTACAATAAATACTAGAACTCCATTAATGACTGGAGTCAAACTAATTCCTCTATGGTTTTCGTAAGAGCCTCGAACTCCCTTCCTGAATATGGGAACTATTATCGAGTGACCTCAGCAAGGAAAGGTGGTCTCTGTCGTCCATACAAGTCAAGGCCTCAACTAACACGTGCTCTATCACTATTACGTTTAAGAACTGAAATACAATTGCGGACTTCAGTCTCAGTAGATGGTGCTAAATCTACCGACCACGGTGCGAAAGTACAAGTTTGTGGCAGCAACACTGGAAGCAGGAGGCCAGTTAAATTGATTTTCAGTGTTCCGCTCACCGTTATAACCTGCTGGACTTATTATAGACTAGTGTGCCATCGATGATATCTCCACTGACAGACGGTTACCTGGGACGAAGAGCATGGACAAGCTTCAAGAATCTACCAGTTTCCCCCGAAGCAAAAACAGTTTCCATTTTCGTGGCCCGCTCCATTACCCAAGCTACAGGATCGGTGATCAGGCTACGCTTCAGCTTCCTACGATATCCCTCCTAAATTCGCTATATGAACTACCAGGAGGAATGTTCTGTCTGGTGTCCAGCAATTCCAGGGATTTCTCAGAAACTCTGTGTGGTTAGCCCAAAAACCATCGTTACGCATATTATGGTATCTATTTTATGGATGGCCTGTGGGATTTGGGTCCAACAGCTACTAGGATCTTTGGAAAGAGAACTGTTAAGCACGTCTTCTAGGCTAGCTCGGTGCTCATGCTTTACCGACGGTACAGGCGATGCCCCAACATCCACCTGTTGTTATCAAAGAGGTCGCTGCAAACCAAAAGTGAGGACAAAAGTACAACGTACCAACGCACGATGTGAGTACAGGTGTGTGCTTCAATATGGACGACTGTCCTGAACGGAGCCCCGCCATCTATAAGTAACAGCCCTGTGTTCTATCTGAGACCAGACCTAGTTCCGAAAAGGGGGCCACCAAGTACAACAACGATGCGCACGATGCCTAAAACTAATGCTGGCTAAAAATGGCATATACTCAGCGCAACATTCGTTTGCTACTATCCGAGCAGTGTGATACTATCTCAAACCTGCCACCTGGGCAAGATTCGGCTTTACCAAGACGATCGACCTGGATATTCAGATCTTCGGCCAGAATGACTATACCAGAACCATGTGTCGACTGAAGGCAACCTTAACACCGACGTCACAACAATCACCTAGAGCGTAAGCAGACACAATGAAAAGACTTTAAGAGTTTTGGGTCTACAGCTGGCCTTAACGGAAGTCATCTAGCGAACGACACAAGGTACACTGTTAACAGGAATCCAATCTACCAATGCGGCTCCGGCCGTCGTGCTGAGGACTATACCTACTCCAGCTTGACCGGTAGCGGTGATCGTGGACTCATCCGAAATGTATAGCCCGTATCGGGTGAACAGCTAGTTTCGTACGTTGACTACTATCCTGGATTTTAGTCTCTGTAGTACAGAAGATATCTACATTCAACGAATCTGACGACCGCTCAGAAGCAGCCTGTTGGCCTATCAGTTTTAGAGTGCGAATGCTGAAAGCACATATCAATCCGCATTCTAAGTATAAGCAAGGGACGAGAGGGGCCTCAGGCTGGATGATAAAAGATGACACTTACTGCCATAATGTGGTACTATAATTAGCTGTATCTGCTGTGGGACCTGCAGAATAATCAGCAGAATTGGGGGTCGGGAGGAGCCTGAGAGCTAAATGTGATATAACAGTGGAAGAGGGATCAACAGTAGCATGTTTTCACCTGTCCACCCTGCTGTATACAGCAGATAGAACGACTCGGTTTATACTGCGAGACAGCCGATGCAGCATAGAATTATTGGTGTTGTGAGTATTCATGGCTGTATGTGAGCTGAGATACTGCCAGGACTCACAGATCTAAACAAGCGAACGATTAAGGTTCTCAACCGTCTTTGCCTCAGAAGCCTGTACCACAAGGTAGCAGGTGGGTGGCAGTGTACCAGAACTGGTACCTCTTCCTGAAAAAGATGCCAACCTTCTCCGAACCCTCAGCCTGGGATACCAGGAGACTGTGGTTTGTGAGACGTCTACCTGTTGGTCTACGTGGTATGAGTGACTCTGTCGACGTGTTCGTCACACTGTCCAGTTTAGTCCAACAGGTCACTGAGATGCGCAAGCCGTCACACCGCGTCAGGGTTCAGTCTAGTTGTGTGCAGAACATATGCCGAACTGAGGTCTAAACTCTTCAGTCCGTCAAACAGCCAACTTGTAAAGGCCACGCAGTCTTCTGAGAGGCTCAATGTGGACCACTTAACTCTTAACCCTCCCGTAACATATACGTCGACGAACAGTCAGGCATTCTACTTACGTTCGTGTGATAAGATATAACTTCTACGGTTACAAACTGTCTTACCAACTGTTTAATTTTTTTGCTGTTCCGTATGATTATTCCGATCGTGGTCTACCTTTCCCTCATAACAAAAGAGTAGCAACTAGCCGAGCTACAGACAACAATCCACAGACCACTAGTCAAGGCTTTCATACTAGAACTTAAATCCAAAGGTCTACATATCACACAATGGGGGTTCGCTCTTCTCAAAGTTCTTAATTCGACTAGGCCGCTGTTCTACACGTCAACTAACGCTAGACCTTGCGTGAGATAGTTTAGGTGCAATCGGAAGTCCACATCCAGTACTTTACTAATCTGGCTGATATCATTTAGCCGGTTATATTCGTAGGGTCATGTACTACAGATGCAAAATAGTCGTCTTCCACGCGAGCTACTTTGCTGTGGTCGTACTCGACAGACCTGAAGTACGAACACGGCAGATAGTGACTTGACATGATGAAAAAAGCACATTGATCAGGTTCGTTCCCTGGGCTTGGGGCTCTATTGACCCACACAGTCGGTAACTGGAAACGCTTAAAGAAAGGGCGGCTAATCGAGTTCAGTGGCACGAATACTTTCGTTGTCTGATTGAGTTGTCTGTGAAGGTCGTGCAGTATATGGAGTGGGACAATGAAAATCGAAAGGTGGCAGATGATTTTTAACTCTTAACCAAAAGTCGGTTGTTCGTTTGTAAGATGTAGGCCGTTTGATACTGGACGTTTAATTTCCAACGTTTTCAGTAAGTTATATTTCCTCTCAGTTGTCTACCCACTGGTAAGGCCTTGTTCACCCCGTGGTTATGTCACCTAAGCGTCAGTGTGAACCAACGACGTACGGTTGTGTATGATGATGAAAGTAAAGCAATACAGGCTGGTAACAATTCCGCTTTGATCAACGTCATGAGCTTACCAGCCGGTGTGGAGTAGAAGGAACAGTTTCTCAGGACGTGTCACACTGAATTAATCACACTTTATAAGAACGAAGAAAATCACGGTGATTGGAACAACCATCGACAAACCTCTCTACTGAGTTTCATTGGAAAAAGCTGTCCGTGAGGTCCTAGACTTGCTACACCTATCATCTAATCGAGTGCACTTGGTGTCAAGGTGAGTTCATGGCTAAAAAGATTAGTAATCAATACGTTAACCTTCTTCTCAAACTTTGAGAAAAATAGGTCGTGAGTAAGAGCGCCACTGAGAGACCCATATAGATTGCAGGACAAGGTCAGATGCCTGTCTAAGCATTCATTCTTAGATTCCCCTTCCAAATAACAAGAAGATTGGACCAAGGTTACGTGCTAGTCCCAAATGTCTTCGATAGCTTCTTACCCTTTCTGCTACAACAGGCATTTGGCACTTCAGACAATGGAGTTTACATGCACTCAAAAGGTGCGGGTAGGCAGATCGACAAGACCAAGGACCGGCGAATCTTGACGAAAGAATTACTGTTTGTGGACTATACTTCCATAGTGACACACTGAGAAAGCCTCACCAAGACGCACTAACAAGTCATTGTATGCACGCCCAAACTTCGGACTGACTATAAGTCTGAGGAGGAAAAAGATGTCAAGACGTCAAGATTCGCGAACGTACTCTGGAAACCGTGGAGAAATTCGAATGCTTCGGATATACATACTCAAACAGCTCTTCTGTCGACATCGAGTTTAATCTACAAGTCCGCGGGAAAACATCAACCATTGCTCTACTCTCACTGAAGATATCAGAAGACCAAACATTGATTGGCCAGATGAACCAGATGGCGTACCAAGTTTGCATAGTCAAAGTACTTTTGGGTGTCCGCAAGATTTGGATAAGCACGCTGACCAAATACACCACACTTTCTCTGCCTCAGACGAATATCTGGCATCGAATGGTAGAAGCTAGCCTCAAAAAAAAATGTTTTGAATAAAGTGGATGCTTAAAATGCGTTTGCTCTACCCTCTAGGAGACGCCTCCGACAACTGGATCATGTGATTCCAGTGAAATAGTTGAACTTGAAGGGTCACGCTGAACAGTCGAAGAACCGCTGACTTCAGATCTTACGGAAGATCTGCAGGCGAAAAACGAATGCAAAGGCGGGTATATTTAAAACAGAAAGAGATCAGCTGTGGCGCTATAAATGAGCACGGGCTACCCAGGATAATGCTGCCGTTCATAAAAGCCGTAACGTTGGTATCTACGGATCGGACTTCACAGCCACCATAGGAACCATGGGATCAGTTCAAGAAAACAAAAATTCACTGTCCATCGATCGAGGGATGCCATCACTAGTGAAATAACCAGTTGAGAAACGAGAATGTATGTAATCAATAAAACTTTTTGACGTGAACACAAACGTTCCTTAGTGAGCCGAAGTAAGGTAGAATTAGACTGAATACTAGATACCGTTGAATAACCGAGTTGCCCTCATACCAATCAATAAAAACGGATTACAACTAAGAAGACCATGTAAATATAGCTAATATTATGTTATCTCGATGGCTGAACAAGTGCAGAGGGCAACCACAAAATAACGTTCACGTTACCGTTAACATTGCATTATAAGTTGCTTGTAACTGGACGTCAAGAAAGTTCATATAAGTTAGAAGATAACCACAACTTTTGGAGCAAAACACACGAAACATTATTTACACTTAAGCTCACAAGCAAACGTTCTGAACATACCTCCTCTGCTGTGGGACGTTTGGGGATAACTGGAACACTTAAGGCTCCTGTTAAGATGCAGAACGATATTAGAAGGCACAACATTGTATGCTCAGTGTAGTTTTTTGCGACTGAGGACAAGCGCTTTACGAGGAAGACGTATAACCGTCTGTAAAAGATAGAGTACAACGAAAAACATCCACCGACACATTGTAGCACAACACATGATAAATACAACGCACACAAAAAATGGAATAAAAGAACGAGGTGGGCTAAAAAGAGCGGGTATATCACGGCAGGATCAAAAACGCAAAAAGAACCACACAAAACAAACGAGCCAATTCGGGCTAGCAAAACTGTTTCCAAAAAATTCCAGCCCACCTGTCAAGTCGCTGCAACAAGTTGTAAATACGTGGGTTCTTTTTCCACATGCGGCCTCGATAAAATCTTGTAGACAACTAGTCTGATCACGAACCAAAGAGAGCAGTATCTCACTATTTGCTGATAAAGACGCCTTCTCCCCTATCTGGCTCGCTCAAAGAAATAGGCTTCACGGTCCATACGCAGACTCTTCGTAAGTCTGTGCTTCAAATCAAGACGATCAATGTCGCGGTTGGGATCAAGGGAATCAATCGACGTTTGTTCGTAAGTTCCTTTGGATCGGCAGGAGTTCACTCCGGTCTTACTTGCTATATGTGAATGGCTTTGAGGCTTGATTTATTGAAACCTGATAAAGCTCCAAATATGGATAATCTTTCTCCTGTTATTCTTAAAGTGAGAGACATTGTTGACTCATAGGGCATGGAAAGAAGCTATCGTCACCCATGTCATTAAGCCCCACGTTAGCTATCGATCAATCAGCTTAACGAATATTCTTTGCAGCATCTTCTACAGAAAAACTCCATCACCGTACATCGATACAGTGTCCCCCAGATGGCACCTGCATAACAGCTGTGCTAAAATTTATGGATAGTCTACGCCATGTTTATTCAACTTCAATTAAATTCAACCCACAAGACGAATGACAGCCGGGAGCCAGGACGTCCAGATTCTTGCGGCGATAAACCCAGTCATTAACGCTTCGACTCTAGGCTTTCCGATTTCAACGTAAGGTGCCTTCTTACGGCCCCACTACAACACAGATAAAGAGCACCAGCAGGAACGTACGCTTACATACTGCTACTCGTAAGAGTTCATACGCACAGAAGAATGCCCGTGAAAACGCTTCAGCTCACGAACTGAAGATATGCATCCATACTCATCTATACCCAACAGTACGAACTAACGCGCACATCCAAGTATCCATACCTATCAATGCTTACCCATACGCACGAGCGTATACAACTCGTGCAAATCACCACGCACACATGCATGACACACCTGCAATCGCATAGGCCCGCATGTAGGGGTAGCTGATCTACTTTTACGCGCCGACTAACACGTGACCAACGTAATTAGCAAACAACGATGAGATAGCTTTCAAGTGTGTTAGGTGCAAGTCAACATGCACCTATTAAGTTCAACGCAGATAGACTAGAGATAGTAGTGTAGTTACCCTGCTGCAACAAATACGGCCTTGGACAACCTGACGTGACTCGCACATGTTGTGTGTACTTAAACTGCCCGAAAACAGGGAAAAGAAGTATATTATATATACGTACTTCTTTTCCCTGTTTAAGTAATGGGGTGTTTCTGCCTACATATATAACTGTGATATAATAATATACATAAGTATTTAAAAAGAGACACACGGAGTAGTGAACGATTTATTGTGACGTTTCAAATCCACACTAGGATCCGCTATCAAACAAATAAGTGTGTTGGAATGAGATTGTTCTGCCGCTCACCGTGTTCGCCTGTCGGTCTGTCTTCGCTTGTTTTTCGTTTCAGTGTCAACGATGCTGACGTAGTGTCTGTCTATATCTACGTGTCGAGTGAACGAATTGCGCGAATAGAGAGCCTCCAGTACAAGCCATTCCCCTTTCATCTTTGTCCGTGCGACAAATTTCGCATGATCTATGTTGACCTCGTGATCTGTGTCTGCACAGTGGTGCCACAGTTTTGATTTAGGGTCGGCTCCCCGCATCGCTAACTTGTGTTCCTGCACGCGTGTGCGCAGCTGTTTGCCTGTCTCTCTCTCACGTATCGTTGGTCATACCCCAGACATGGAATCGCGTAGAACACGCCAGACTGTTTTTGTGGTTCTACATGATCCTTAGTGTTCACCAAAACTGAACAGAGTGTTGAGTTTGGCTTGTGCGATATTTGGATGCCCAGTGGTTGGAGCACCCTTTGTGCTGCTTCAAATGTGTCGTGAATATATGGCACTTTCATTCGCGTTTTGAGTTCTGTACGTTCGGTTCTTCTGAAACCTTTATGGAGCCTTTATGAAGCCTTTATGGAGCTACTGGGGTACCCACTGAAAGTGAACAGTTTGAACAGATGCTTTCGTTCTTGTCTTCTGAGTTCAGTTGAGCTACAGTGCGTGTCTGCATGTCAAAATAATGTTCGCACGCAGCTTTTAAGTTGACAGGCTGGATGATTGCTATCGAACCTGAGAATGACGTCAGCTGTTGTCGGTTTACGACAGACAGTAGTTTCAAGCTTGCCATCAGGTCTTTTTATGACCAATATACTGAGAAACGCCAGACGTGAATTTTCTTCCTCTTCGCGTGTGAAGGTGTTTCCATCTATTATGTTATTCAAACAACCGTGGAACTGGTCAAGCTGAGTCCGAGGTAAAACAACAAATGTGTCATCCACATATCGGAGCCACAGTTTAGGTATGAATGTCTGAAAGGCTTCACATTCGAAGTCCTTCATTACAGCGCCAGCAAGTAACCCTGATATATGTGAGCCCATTGATGTGCCTCCCTTCTGCAGGTAGACTCGGTCGGCAAATTGTACGTAAGTCTCCATGCAAAGCTCCACTAGCTGAATCAATTATTCTGGAGAAAGATTCGTCTTATTGCGGAGGCTATTGTCCTCATTTATCAGCAGCTTCAAACTTTCTATCGTAAATATCTTCGGTATGTTGGTGAAAAGCGACGTAACATCAAAAGAAACCAGTGCACCGTCTTCTTCTAACTCCAGGCCCTTTATTTGTCTCAAGAAGTAAGTCGAGCTGTTTGCGTCATGATTATCGTTAGGTAAACATGGCCGGAGAATACGAAAAAGGAACTTCGCCAATCGGCAGTTCGGGGCCGTCTTAGGTGCAACCATTGGTCTCAATGATACTTGATCCTTGTGGACCTTCGTTAGCCCGTATAGTCGTGGCACTGGTCCCTCAATAGGTCTAAGGTATTTAGCTTGTTCTTCTGTAAGTGATTTCTTTTTCTTGAGACCTGTCACAGTTTTGGTGATTCGGGCCTTCAGACCTTCTGTAGTTTCTCCTACTACATGTTCGTGTGTTGCGGAATCTTTTAAAAGATCGCTCGTTTTGCCTATTCACTTATCTATTCAATACGGCTATGACGTTCCTTTTGTCCATAGGTAAGATAACAATCTGGTCGTTCTTCTTAAGTGTCATCAGTACTTTATTCCCACTAGTTGTTAAGATGTTTGTTGGTTTTCGACTGGTCAGCTGTTGACACACCTTTGTCCTGAGAGAATGTTGCATTTACTCATCAAGACCACTGCGCTTCAGTCCCGATTCAAAACATGCAACGAATTCCGATGTGGATGCGTCCGCATAATTGAACTTCAGGCCTGTTAACAGAACGATCTTTTCGTTGAGTGTCAACTGATGGTCTAATAGGTTGTATATAGGTTCGGTGTTGTGTTTCTTGGGCACATTGAGGCGCTGGAATTTTTGGTCTAGTCGATCTTTTATTTTTGTTCTGTTGGAGTCTGTTGAAAGTGTTATGGTTCCTTCAATCTTATTGACCCATTCAGAATCGAATAATTCGGTAGCTGCTTGTTTGGGTTTTTCGCATTCGCTTTTGTATCAGGTCAGACGGCGGTGTGCATCGTTAATAAGTTCACGGTGCATTTGTTTCTGGTAACTCCTGGTGATAATCCTAGCACGTTCTGACTGACTCAGCGGCTTGCATGTAACGCCCTTAGGGAACACCCTATGGCGAATGCAGTTATGTAGGAAGAATAGTTGCTCACGGATGGATTCTTCACGGTTGGCATAGTTTTCCCATTTCCTCACACATCTGAGAGCGTTGCGTCCGAATACTTGTTTAATCGGTGAGAATGTCTGCAGCTCAGGTAGCATATTTAAAGTATATATATGTATGTATGTATGTATATATATATATATGTATGTATATATATATATGACCTTTTCTGCTACCTTGGCGTGGTGGTCAGGCTTGTGTGCTGTTTTGATCCGGAGGGCTGTGCTGACTGCGACCTCGGTCGTTACAGGTTCAACCATGTCAGATTGGCCAAAGGGGAGCAGCCAGACAAAATGCAGATGCGTCCGTTGTGAGGTGTTCGTTGTGTGTGGTGTCAGTCTGTTGCATTTCGGTTCGGTTTGTTGTTCTATTTTTTGCCTGGTCTGATTCTCTGTATGTGATTTCGCTTACAGCACTCCTAAGGAAGACCAGTCGAGGTG
>JTDE01004140.1:3412-18465 GCA_014338405.1 Paragonimus skrjabini miyazakii
TCACATCCACGATCTCTCCATCGGTCTACATGGTATGGCCATTTTCTCGAAGCTTGATCTTGTTCTGGCATATCACCTGATTCCCGTGGCCCCAGAGGACGTTGCAAAGACGACAATCACCACCCCGTTTAGACTGTACGAGTTCGTCCGAATGCCATTTGGGTTGCGAAATACAGCCCATGCCTTTCAGATGTTCATGGACCAAGTTCTCCGTGATCTGCACTTTGTGTCTGCGTATATTGATGACGTTCTGGTGGCGAGCAAAGATGTACATCAACACATGTCACACCTCCGTGCAGTTTTCGAAGGCTTTGATCAACACGATGTAGCCCAAAACCCGATGAAGTGCGTTTTTGGAGTAGACTCCACAGATGTTTTGGGTCACCAAATCACTCGCGACGGCATTGAACGTCTGCCAGAGAAAATCACCGCCCTTAAAGATTATCCACCACCACAATACCCGGAAAGCCTACGACGGTTCCTAAGTAGTGTAAATTACTACTGTCGTTTTATCCCACACTGTTCGGAATTGTTGAAACCCCTAACGGATTTGTTAAAGGATAATCCCAGACATTTCATTTTACCATCTCCGGCTAAAGCGGCATTTTTCGCAGCTAAAGAGGCGTTATCGCAGATGACGACTCTCGCACAAATGCGTGTAGACGAAGATTCGGATCCCATTTTACAGACCGATGCATCTCAATCAGCTGTCGGTGCGGTTCTGCAACAGGTCGTGAACGGCCAAATTCAGCCTTTGCCATTTTTCTCTCGTAAGCTTCAACAAGCGCAAACGCGCTATAGTACTTTCGGTCGCGAGTTGCTGGCTATTTTTCTTGCCATTAAGCACTTTCGCCACGTGTTGGAAGGCAGACGGTTTGCTGTCATGACGGATCAAAAACCGCTTATCTATTCTTTCAACGCCAAGTCCGACCGTTATCCCCCGAAATAAATTCGACAGTTGGATTACATTTCCCAGTTCACAACCGACATACGATATATCGCGGGAAATAAAAATACCGTCGCCGACGCTTTGTCCAGAGGTACTTTGAATAGTCTATATAGGACTGGCACCATTGATTTAAAAGGATTAGCGCGAGAACAAAAGAACGACCCGGAGTTGCAACAGTGTCGCATCTCTTCGTCCCTCAAACTTGGCGAGTCACCTCTAACCAACTGTGAAGGCACAATCATATGCGACACAACGACAGTCAGCCCCCGTCCATTTGTACCAGTAAACTATAGATGCTCTGTTTTTAACAGTTTCCACTGTATGTCTCATCCCAGCGTTCCTGCCACCGTCAAGCTATTTTCAGACCGATTCGTATGGCCGAACATGCATAGGGACATTCGAGAATGGGCAAGAACTTGCCTTTATTGTCAACGCAGCAAAGTCCACCGGCATACCATCACGGCTACCGGCACATTCGCTAGCCCTGGCGCACGTTTCACTCATGTCCACGTTGACATTGTCGGGCCATTGCCATATTCAAAAGGCCATCGGTATATTTTAACGTGCGTTGATCGTTTCACCAGATGGCCCGTGGAATTCCCTCTCCCGAACACGATTACCGAGACCGTTGCGCGAGCATACATGGACGGGTGGATCTCAAACTATGGTGTTCCAACGACTGAAACCGCTGATAAAGGTACACAATTTCAATTAGCGCTTTTCAGAGACTTCAACCGGCTACTGGAAGTCGATCACCTCAAAACTACTGCATACCATCCGGCAGCAAATGGTTTGTTCGAACGCTTTCACCGTCAGCTGAGGGCCGCTTTAAAAGCTCAGCTAACCCCCAGTGTTGGAACGATCACTCAGCCCTTGTCATGCTTAGAATTCGGTCGACTATTAAAAAAGACACTGGTTGCACAACCGCAGAATTAGATTACGGTGCGACACTTTGCCTCCCTGGTGAACTGTTCTACAGGTCGAATGCCGGCCAAACTAATTTTGACGCTACCACCTTAGAGCATCAGTTGAAGTCATCCACCGCGAAAATCCGGCCCCAGTCCACCAGGTTGAACACTAAACAGAAACTAAAGCACTCCGATCCAGACTTCGTGATTTTGTTTTCGTTCCTGTCGACGCTGTAAAAGCCCCTCTCCAAAATCCATATTCCGGACCATTCCATGTGATTAAACGTTTCCCCAAGTTTTTTGTAATCAATCGAAATGGATTTCACGATACGGTGAGCATCGATAAACTTAAAGTTTCTCATGTCAAATCCCACCTAGACCCTCCCATCGCTCCTGATGTCGATCCTATATCTAGTTACTCGCAGTCTACCCAGCCCATGCTTACCGAACAGCCCGTACATCAGTCCAACCCGAAAACCCCTGTTGATCTTTCCCGCACTCGCTCAGGCCGAACAGTCGGATGGCCAACAGTTTTCAGAGAGTATTGTGCTCAACGTTTCCTCATTTTTATCGAGCGTTTTTATTCTTCTAACGCTCTGAGGGGAGTTATATAGGGTATTGTTCACAGTTTCATATTCCGCTTCATTTTTACATACAGCTTGCAACACTTTTCCTTGTACAGAATGAACATCACTTGTTTGAATTGATTCTGCTCAGTAATACACTTTTGGTGCGCGCATCTCGTCTCCTTGACGTTCCTGTTCCGCATAGATTGGAATTGCCCGTAGTGAGCAATTCGACCACTGCGTTTTGAACTGAATATTCACATTCATATCTTTGTATTGGGTTAGTCCCCTACAGCAGTCTCCAAAATAAGTTTCTCTTTCTGTAAGTAAGGAGGTCAATCATATATGTTAAGTGTTTAAGCAGGAAGTTCGAATCCGGCCTAGGTTGTCTCGTAACATATTGATTTTCAAACAGTGTGCTGGGTTTTTCTTTTTCTCCTCAACTACTGTAGTATAATTTAGTTCGGTTACAGTATTCTGTTTCGTTTACTATTTAGTTCGCCACATTCCTCAACTTATTTAGGCAGTCTTGTGTTATTTTGAACTACCGAAATCAGGGTTTTTAACTGCGTTAGGCCGGCACCACGACTACCCACCCAGTGTTGAGTGTATCTTGCCCAGTTTTATCTTCTCATCTGCCTCGGTGTATATCCTGCATATATGTTGAAACGGTCCGCGTGTAGTTTGCGTTCTAAGCTAGTTCACACGAGAGACCACGCCCTTTGTTGTTTCCATTGTGACGCTTGGTTCCACACTTCTTGCCTCGCCGTCCCTTTGGAGTTGTACCGAGTTCTGATTGCAGTCAGTCTGGACTGTATCCAACTAAATTGCAATAAATGCAGATCATCTGGGCGGCTGTTTAGTAGATCATTGGACACTACTAGTAATTCGGTGCTCACCGTTAGTGCAGCCACCGCGTCCGACGACGGTTTTCCTGAACATAGCTTGCACCTCCCAAAACAAGAAGTAGAAATCACGCCCAAATGTAAGGCAAGCAAACCAAAATAAGTGCCTGCGTTGGTTTAAGTGGATGAGCCACCAGTTTCGACTATCAGTTACTCGCTCCTACAAGCCGTAACGAACTTATCCACCAATAGAAGTCGTTCACCCGG
Organism: Paragonimus skrjabini miyazakii; assembly: GCA_014338405.1. Taxonomy (NCBI): domain Eukaryota; kingdom Metazoa; phylum Platyhelminthes; class Trematoda; order Plagiorchiida; family Troglotrematidae; genus Paragonimus; species Paragonimus skrjabini miyazakii. The sequence goes on from JTDE01004140.1 coordinate 6,948, forward strand.
TACAAAGTTTTAATGCCCGTGAACGAAGCGTCTAGAAACAAAGATAAAAAAACGTACCCCGTGCGGTCCACGCACTCTTTTCGAAATACTTATATGCCTAGATCTCAGCTCAAGGGCACTGATACAAGGTCGAATACATTCCTTTCGTCCGCGTCTGAGTCTACAGCCGTGGATACAGATTCTTCCTCTATAACACCAACTGCGGCTACATTGCTGACGCTCATTAAGGAACAAAATTCTCAGCTGGTTAAGATGAAAGTTAACAGTAAATTACTTAGTACGAGGCTGGCCAACTTGGAGAACAAGTACGAGGCAGCTGTCGGCAGAATAAGGAACATTTTAATATATTGTATTCCCGAACCCTAATTAAGAGACAGCAAACAACGGGCATTTGCGCTGAGACATAATCTGTCAACTATATTTCGTAACGGGGGATTATCAGAGATATCTGAATAGGTAGGTTGTTACAAGTGGGAAAATGGAACCAGGTGACCAACGTATCAGGGGAAATAGGACCGGTAGTTTTGGGACTCGTACATCCTTTCCATCGGAATCAGTTGCTCGCGAGATCACTGGACGTAAAGACTAAGTCAAGTAACAAGTTTGAAATCGTCCCAGATGCGCAAAATCCTACTTCTCCGATAGACGTCCGTTCCATACACAAGCCGAAGGTATTGGACACCGATCGTTGCCTCCAGTTGGCCCTTTCTCCTATTACGAACGAGTCCCGCGCGAGTATACAGATCCATCCCGCGTATCTTAGGGTCCTTATTAAAGCTTCACAGATGTGTAATCCGTCGCCGGCAAAAAAATGGAATCCGTCCTCGGGTATATTTCCCGAAGGCTCCCGATCCCAATATGAAAGACCTGATCGGTTGGAGCCCAAGCGTGCGAAAGCCAATTGCACAAACGCCTGCAACATAAACAACAAATGGGGTGAATTACTCGCCGTAGCTGGTGTTTACGACGTGACTGCCATCACAGAATTTTGACTCAAAATGGATACGCAGTACGGGGGGCTGTATCCGGAAGGATATAGGAATTACAGACAAGACAGACCGGACGAGAGGCAAAGAGGAGGGGTCTTACGTTTAATTGTCGAAAGATATGTGCAGCTGCAGGACTCCTTTCTCAGTACACCGAACATCCAACTAATAGAAAATGTGGTGAGGTCAAGCACACAGGCCATCTCAGTCGTATGTGTCTATCATAGTCTAATGTCGCAAGCCATCGAGGACGCGAAGCTTATATCTATTTTGAGGGTCATCTCTGCTAAACCACACTCCTCGCTAATTCTTGGAGATTTCAACGCAACTGGCATTGATTGGAAGGAGGAATCATCCTCTGCAAGAAGTTTGGGAGCAGGCCTGTTGGACTTCCATCACGACAACATGTTGATTCAGCCCGTGAGATGTAGCCAGCGTTTTAGAATAGGGCAGGTCCCCTTGCTGCTTGACCTAGTGGTAAGCAGACGCGGAAATCAGGTTACTTCACTTTGGATGGGTGTTCCTCTTGGAAAAAATGACCATGTGACTATCAATTTTGAGTTCTGCATCAGATGGCAGTCTGAAGTGGAGTGATCCCTCAGGCACGGTAGACGAGGTTTGGGAGCTGATCAAACGAACTCTACAAATTCTCGCAGAACAACACACTCCGATAACCAGGCGACACCCACGGTGCAAACCTCCTCGGTGGACAGCTAGAATAGACAAAGCACACAGGAGAAAAAAGATGGCTTGGCCAACGTTAAAAAAAATGGTCGTAAGAGGTTTTTACTCTTTTCATGAAAGGGACCGCACGATCGGACTTCAGAATAATACACGAGCCGCTTATGAATTAGCACTTGCTGAAGGTGCAGAAGTCAACCCAAAGCGGTACAATGCCTGTATCCAAGCTAAGCCAGCGATACGCAAGGAAATAGGTAGCCTGAAGCTCGCCGATGGCAACCCACTCACCAATGCTTATGAGAAGGTGGAACATCTGGCGTTGCACTTCGCAAGTGTCCACCGTAACGACAGGCAGCAAAACCCTACCGTAGGCACACCTTCTGTGCCAACCGCCGAATGACTCACGAAGAACTCACATCCCACGCGATAGAGAACATACTACGGCAGTTGAACACTCATAAAGCCCCGGGGCCGGATGGCATTCAGGCGGCTATCATCCGTCCGTTAGCCAGTGTACTAGCCGTCCCAGTGACCAACCTGCTTAACCAATCTATCAACGAAGGTAGAGTGGTTCAAGATTGGCTTGAAGCAAATGTCACAGCTCTGCACAAGGGTGGAAACAAAGAGACAACTAGTAACTATCGACCAGTGAGTCTCACTTGCATTCTACTGAAAGTGTGGGAAACTGCTATTAGAAAAAGAAATGCCAAGCATTTAACCGAGAACAAGCTGTTAGATTCGAACCAACATGGGCTCGTTAGGAAAAGGTCTTGTTTCTCCAGCCTGTTATGTTTTCTGGATGAAATAACAAAACGCTCGGATAGAGGCGAACCTGTGGAAGTATGTTATCTGGACTTCGTTAAGGCATATAACTCGGTAAATCATCGATTGCTACTGCCGGAACTAGAGCATTACCGGATAGCGTCTACTGTTATTCAATGGATAACGGATTTACTCTGTAACGGGGTGTTCAAAGTCACCGTCGGTGAATCCAGCTCACAAGTATACCCTGTATTCAGCGGAGTACAACAAGCGTCAATACTGGGACCTCTACTGTTTCTAGCTTACGTAAATGACCTGACAATATACCTATCATGTCCGCATTATATGTTTGCTGACGATTTGAAAATTGTCGGAAATCCAAATCGGAATCTTGTCCAATCTGACTTAATAAAGCTATCCGACTGGTCAGCAAAATGGGATTTACCCCTCAACTCAGAAAAGTGTCCGCATCTGATTAAAGCTGGTAACAGATCTACTCAAAGACAGCTTCCCATATCAGGTAATCCAAGCACGCTGAAGCAAGTCACTCAAGCTAGAGATCTTGGGATTCTAATTCAGAGTGACTTCAAACCCACGGCGCAGTGCGTTTCAGCGGCGGAGAAGGCAAGAGGCTCGCTTTTTCAGCTCATGAGAACCAACTCATCCAGAGAGCCAGAAGCACCGATTCCGCTGTACAAAACTTTTGTTAGGCCTCATCTGGAGTATTGTATCCAGGCCTGGAGTCCAAGCCTACAAAAAGATAAACAATGCTTTAAGAGTGGTCAAAGGTTAGCTACTGGGTTGATACGGGACATGAAGCCCTTAGACTATACTGGCAGGTTAAAAGCTCAAATTATTTTTCTTTGAATGAAGGAGGCTTCGTGGGGACTTGACAGAAGCTTTCAGGATCCTGGTAGGTCTTACTGATATACTGGCTAGCACTATTTTCAGCCGATGAAGATGCCCCAATTGAGAGGGCACCAGGTGATGACCCACAAACTGAGAGCAAACAAGGGTGTCCACGCTTCATTCTTCTTTCACAGAGTGGTGAACGCATGGAACAAGCTCCTCCGTATACTCTCGAAGCATCAACGGTCACAGTATTCAAGTGTAGGCTTGATCGGGTCTGGAACCGAGTGTTTCCTTATTTAATTTGGTCCCGGTGTGTGTCATAGCTCTGTATATATGCTGTGTGTACACAACTATGTTGTATGTAGTTTTATCTAGATGTAGGCAGATGTTTATATACAGCTACGAATGGAAATTTTTTTACGTATATATATGCAGACATTACTTTTGTAAGTGTGTAATGATGTTCAGACCTTCCGTGTTATTTGGTTGTACACAAGTGCTGCGGTGCATAGCTCGAAAAGAGGGTACGCAACTCAGCCATCACTCGTGCGGATACTCAAGAGGTAGACTGTCGGGATTACCACTCCTGGTCATTAACTGCACTACATACTCACATTTTCACTCTGGAATCCGAACGCTCCTACTCTTCAGCTTAGCAGCACTGCAGTTTCAGTTTTAAAATGGATACTGTCATCCATAGGACACTTTGATTATCCTTATTCATTTATTTAATTCTTCAGTCCTTTCTCACCTTTTTTGACAGCTCATGAGGGCCCCTTGATAGGACTGACTGGCAGATGCGGACCATAAGACAAGATAGCACTGACAAAAATGTCACTACCACTGGTATTCAACTATATTTTATATTTTATTAATTTTTATATTTATATTTAAAAACCCAGCAAAGGCGGTAACTAACAATTTACAAAAGAATACCTTGTGCCGGAATAGAGAGGTAATGACGTCAAAACTATTCGAGTAAAAATATTTTTTATCCAGCAAAAACAAAATAGTACGACAAGCCCACGCCTTCATTCCGAAGGCCACAAAATTGGTCCTACCAGGTGAGGCAGTGGGGGGTGGGGGCTGTAGGATTCTACTCCCTCCCCCCTATCGCTCAGGAATTTGCGTCAGACTATCTCAGTATCAGTGTGTTCATTTGTCGCCATTGAGTAATCCGGGGTGTCAAATGGTTTGAGCTGTACCTGAACATGTCCTTCATTCTTAACTTGTTTTTCGTCAAAAACGACAGTAAGCTGTCATGGGAGCACGCAGTCTGTAAACCCTCTTTTCAGCGTGCAGGAAGGACAGTATTGTCTCTCCTAGTACTGCACAATTAGCGTGTCACAGAACCGTCACCGTTAAGTACAAGTGTAACATATACAGCTGAGGTACCGCGTGCACGTTATTTGTTGTTTCAAAATGAGTGCTTACGGATGTGTACGTTTGCGTGATCATTTCAGTGCGGTTCTCTCCATTTTATCACCAAGCATGCACGCAGTTTGTTTTCTGGCCCTCTGATTAATTCTCTTTGTCTTTACGTTTAAGCCCGTCACTGTTTTTTTGGGTTGCGGGTACCAGACAGACGAAGCTTGATAAGGGATTCTCACAGTCGATGCGCGGGAAGCTTTTGCATACCAGCGCAAGAAACTGGACTACCAGGCTGCTAGCCGCCACGTCCTGTAAACTGAACTGAACTGAACTGAACTGCTCGAGGTGAGGACGGATAAAGCAGTTGTACAGGTTATTGAAACGTGATCGCTCGAATTTACTGCGCTAGTGCGTTATTAGCCTTCTTGGCGCTTGCTTCAGTACTGAAAGAACTCGAAAGGTTGTATGTAACAACACTGTCAATGCCTTTTTTCTCTGTCAGTGACTTAGAGCGATATCCCGCCAAGGGAATAGGGGAAATTGTGTTTATGTCTGATATGCATAACTTTGCACTTGCTGGTACTAAACCCAATAAAGTTTAATTTTGACCATTTGTAAACGGCACTAATATCAGCCTGTAGGGCGCCCGCGCCAGAGCTATTACACACAATACACCAGGTTTTTTATCATCGGCAGACAGGATCAGTGGAGACGATGCTCTAGGTGGTAGATCGTTGATAAAGATACAGAAAAGCAGTGACCCTAGGATGGCGCCCCGTGGGGCTCCGCTGGGGTTGAGTCTAGCAGTGGATACAGAAGAACTCATCCGCACACGGTAGGAACGGTTTGATAAATAAAATTTTAACCAGCGGAGGTTACCCATGACACCACAGCGATGGAGCTCGCCGAGTAAAACAGAGCGGTTCACTCGGTCAAAACCCTTGGTAAAGTCAAGGTAAATAGCATCAACCCCCTCTCTTTTGTCGGCAGCAGTAGTCTGCTAGTCTACAGTTAGCAGCCAGTTTGTAGTACACGAGCGGTCGTGTAGGAAGCCATGTTCCTCGCTTCAGAAGAAAGGTTGTGTCAAAAGACGCCTAGACAGTGAATCGTGGACAAACCCTCCAAGGACCTTGGATACCTAGGATAGAAGGGCAGTGAAGCGATAGTTGTGAGGCTGATTGCATTGCCCATCTTAAAAGATGGGAGTGATATTCGCCAATTTCCAGCTTCTGGGCACCCTTCCTGTAGCAATTTACTATGTAAACAGGATGATCAGCGGGACAGCTAACTGTACAGCCCCATGGGTAAGAACCAGAGGGGATATACAGTCTGACCCGGAGATACTATTTTAATCCCCGCAGTTTCATTAGCAAGGCATCCGCTGTGGTATCTACTGTGGAGATTCCTCCAGAAGTGTTAACACTTTCTGCCACGGAGCAGTTCGACACGCCGTTAGTGAACACTGCCGTAGAAGCCAGCCAAAACTTCCGAAGCTTCACCATCTGAGCTAGTAAGCCCCCACGGGTCTTGCGGGACACACCGGATTTGGCTTTATGGGTTTTCAAGACGAATTTGCACAAGCTTTTGGATTCAATGACAAAGCGCTGGGTTGAACGTTGCCTGAAATCTAGCCGATCTTTCCTGTTAAGTTCGGTGCATCGGTTTCGAATTCGTGCATGAAGATGACGAACATCTAGATCCCCTGACATTCTAAACCGAGTCCATGCTACACGATCAGCGTCGATCACCTCTAACGTTTGGGACCGCCATTGCTGTTGCGGTTTTCGGCGGGTTGTAGAGTAGAATGGTGTTGAGCAACCTATGGTTTCGCGAGTGGTAGTAGTTAAATGGTCATACATTTCTTCACCAGACCATGAGTTAAACTAATTCCACAGAGCATTTGCTAGGTACGTGTTGAGTGCGTCTACTTCAATTCTTCGGAAGTTCATTGTTGGAACGTTTGCGTTGGAATTAAGCTCAGCGCTACAAGTGAAGTTGAAAGTTATTACATCATGATCGCTTAAGCCGAGCGGGGCGTCCACTGATAAGTTGTCTATCATTAGTTCCTCATTAGTGAAGATGTGACCTAGACGGGAAGGAGCACGGCCCTCGCGCCGTCCTGTACAATCAGTCACATACGGAGTAAAGCCAGCAACTGCAACTGCGGCAAGAAATGTTGCAGGCATTGCATCGACAGGGCCTTCGTATGAACAAGATGGAAGGTCAATTTGTAGTAGGTGAAAGTTGCCCGTTATTAGGATATATGAATATCCTAGGGGTGATACTGTTAAGTCCGGGCAGGATTGCTTCGTCGCGGTCAGAGCAAGGGCAAGGAGGCCGATGGATTGCGCCGGCTAAAAACCTGTTGGTGTTGGATAGTGCGATGGAGCAACAGACGGATTGAGGAATGGTTGTGAGTATTGGGTGAGGCAGAGGAGTTAACAGGGAAGGGTTGCGAACATTACAGGCAACACCGCCTCCTCTGCCCAATGCCTTACTATTCCGAAAGTGCAGCATGTTTGTTATATCAAGCTCAGGATCAAGATGATTTGGCGAGAGTCATGATTCGGTAATTCCGACAGTAAAGAAGTCATTCGCAAGGTGAAGCGCACGCAATTCACCCAGTTTGCTGGTCTGACTGTGGGCATTGGTACAAGCAACTTTGACAAAAATCGCTCTGGATGAGTGCAGGTTGCGGGAATCGGTAAATGACTGGATTCTTCGGGGGATGCTGGGCGCATCAGCGCGGTTATCACCGATTCTGACTGAGCCGGCTGGCGTACGTCTTTTGAGACTGCAGGCCAGCCAAGGGAATAATTAAGCGAGCAGCTCGTTTTAGGTAATAAACTTGCAACTTCTTGCGTTCGTCTTTGGAAGGATCGAGGTTGAAGGTTATGCCTCCTGGGATCCGATGGCGCCCGTGGCCAAAACGCTCCAGTACATATGCAGCTTCCTCGGAGGCAGTCATGGTAATTTTCAAGAGCCGTGGTAGGGAATCAGCTGGAATCAGACTAGAGCGCAGGATGCGCATTATGTTCTGCGGAAGCATGTTTTCTAGCCTTAGGGCAGACGCAAAAAATTTTCATTGAGTAGTATCGTGCGCGGTGTTGTCCCCATATATATCGGGCACATTTCTGATAAATACGTCGCGCGAACGATCAACATCGACCGCATTTTCCGTTGCTTGTTATCTCCGTTGTCACTCGGTCCAGGGTATGTCAGGATAAACGGAGGCGCGGTTTTAAGTCTGCTAATAGAACCCCCTGGGTTTCCAGGGAACTCGTTGGGGAAACCTGCAACAAACCCAATTTGTTTACATGCGGTGGGTCAGGCTTCCTTGCGAGAGGGGTAATGGCAGTGAGACATTGGGTTTGATTTGCATCTGAACACGGAGAGCGAGATAAATTTCGCGGTCATGTTCCTCGCGAAGTTGGAGAGACGAATCAAGACACTCCGGAAGGTCCTGCACTATAACGGAGTCTGATCGGGCAGGAGAATGTTTAGTTTTTCGACAGGCATGCCAGTACCTATTGAACTTGACGATTCCCGAGCACCGACCATCAATGACGCATACGGCCTTTCTTGATCACTTGGCTTGCGTTTAGTTGGTGTTGTTACACCCTGAGTATAGCGGTGCTCGCTGGCGTTGGCGGCGATGTTATGAAGTATGGTTCTATTACACGCTGATTCGCCAGCTACGGCTATCGCAGTGCAGTGGTGCCTGCTTGACTGGCAAATAGCTTACCAGAGGAACGACAGCCGTTGCAGTTGATTTGAATGCAGCCTAGATTGGCTGCGCTAAATGCGTGGTACAGTTCTGGAGAAACACCAAGGCGGGAAATATGAATTCATGTATCATAACCAAAGCATTGCGGCGCATGGTCCTTTACGCGGACAAATTTGGTAGACAAGTTGCAAGTGGGTCAGTTGACCATTGTGCAGCAAAGGCAAGTCGCTGCGACCCGGAGATAGGAAGCAGGATATGGCAACAACTAAAGGATAAAAAAGTGTACATATTTATATTAAAAGAGGAAATAAATGAGTAGATTTATATAATGATGATTATATACATATAACTAAATCTATTGCAGCTTCCTCCTATAAAAGCTTAAATTTTATTGGTATTTTGTTATACAGTTCGACACCTCCGGATGATGCATGTTTGTGCAACCCAATTGTATGCCCTATTTCCGCCAGCGTAGAAATTCTCCACTTTTCCGTTCCGTGCGCTACACGTAGGACGCTTACTGGCTGTACATTTTCTTGTTCCTTGGTCGTGACAGTATATAGATTACTGCGCCATCTGTTGTCCACTAAATTATTGCCATAGGGTAACTCATCGAATCTGGAGTGAGACTTTTTGGGAGAGTCCCCACGCTATGTGCACATATCTGGTTATGTGGACATATGGGTTGACATGTATATTATTACCTGGCAATGTACAGTTCCATATCCTTAGGTATATATTTAAGATACCACCGAAGCCTTTCTGTAGTTTAATACGTACCTCTCCACATACATGGAGTGTCAAGCGTGCGAACGTCTGTACATCCCTGAATGTGCATTCAGGGCGCATATGTCACTGAGACAAGTAAAATGTAATTTTTTATGCCATTTTACTTAAATCCGATATATTTTCCACTTCGCTGAATTTTCAGAAAGTTTCGTATGAAAGGGAACCGACTCCCGGAAAATTGAACCAAATTCTGAGTTACCCGCGGATGGATTCCGTTACCCGCGATGTCTGCCACACTTCAGAGACTAGATTGCAGTACAGTACTCAACGTATGGGACCAACAGCGCCCGAACTTTCTACTTGATACTAATCATACCTTTCGGATGACTGCACGGCCGCCGCTACTGGTCAGGCTGGAGTAGGTACAGTCCTCTGCATGACAGCCGTAGCCGCACTGGCAGATTTGATTTCTGTTTACCTTGTGCCATCTGTTTGCCAGGTTCCTTTAAGACCAGCATTAGACGCAAAATCCTCAGAAACCTATTACTTGCGTGTGTTTATGTTTCAACTGACTGCAGTGACGCTGGCGTCATGGACGCTTTTTATTCGGATCCGACCACTCTCCTTCGGTCGACGCATGGTTCTGATAACATCATTCTCTTCGGAGATATGAACGCCCAAGTCGACTGTCATGATGAGGCCGAATCTGGTTTAGGTGGCAGGTTTGGTATGACTTCACGTCGCTCGTATAATGGCAGGCGGCTGTTGCAAATGAGAGCTGAGTATAAGCTATTTTTAGTCCGTAAAAATTTTGGGAATTATATGCATCATTGTTATACTTGGCGCCTTCTTCTCTGAATCAGGCCTGGTTTCAGAAATATCACATAGCTCTTAGGTATATGCGGTGGGGTTTCACTTAATAATCGTAATATACATTTCTCAACGCAGTTATGAGAAACACGCTCAGATGTGCGAGATCATGAGAGATAATTACATTCGATACGAAGCAACAAATGGATATACAATGAGACAAACAGGAAGTACGTATGCACAAAGTGTAGTCATAGGGAAAGAGGTCACAGCCTACAACGATCGACTTACACACCGGGAGAGAAGATAGTTCACCTGTTCCACAGATTCGGTCCAGAAGAGGAGATGTTACATTAATGTATCTTTTACAAATTGAGACAAGGACGACGTTTCAAATATTTCGAGGTTATGCTGGGAAATACGTGCAAATTCATCTTCGAAGGACTTCGTCGTTATTTGACGTAACTTCAGTCGGAAAAATGTTGAAACAATTCAGTTTGGGCGAGGGAGAACGGAAAGTTCCAAAATCTTGCGAAATATTGAGCAAATTCCATCGCAGGATCTCGTTGATTGCTCAAAAACGCCAGAAAGTTGGAAATATCGCTAATCGCTCAGCCAGTATGAGGTTTTGAGCACCTATTCATCGGGAAAATTTAACTCGCATTACGGATGCTCGTGGGAATAAGAAATGTCACGTTGTAAATGAAAAAATGTGAAATAATCACATATAATATGAAGATTAATATAAAAGTTATATTTTTGATAAAAACCTTACGCGATATTAGTATTTTGTCTTTTTCAATAAAATATACAATATTGGCAAGCAATTGTCATGGTGTTCGGCAATAGTTGCGTGACCAGCAGCTACTTCTAGAATGATTATCACGTGAAAATCAAAACTCCGCCCAAAGTTTTGACGTCAGTTTGTTTTATATGATCAATGTTTAAGCTAGAATCTATATTTGATAGACTACAACAGTTGATAATAGTTCATAAGGAGGGTTTCAATGCATGGGTACAGCACACGATATGAATTAAGGTTTCAGTGGGTTTACTATGTATTTTTGACATCAGTTTGTTTTATAGGGTCAATGTTTAAGATAGAATATGTAGTTCATAGCACGATACAGTTACTAATGGATAACGGGAGGGTTTGAGGCAGGGAAGACAACGCACGATGTGAATTGGATTGATATTAGGATCATGTAAGGCGATCGATGGAGTATTTTTTCGCCAAACAAACCTCCATTACCGGCTAACATTGTTTGTAGCCTGATGGCCTACCAGGGTGAACAGGCTATTACTAATGTGCATGTATATAAAATGTGGAAAAATATATATGTGAGATGCAATCATATTTTTTTCGTTATCGTTCTGTTTTAAGTACAACTCTGTATAAGTGACGCACATGAACAAAATGATGTGGTTCCGTGAATGCTCAGTGAATCAACAGCTAGGTGGGGTGTGAATAAACGGTGGACACGCAGAAGCAAGTTTTGGTTTTTACACGTAATATGTCTGCTGGTCCAGATGATCTCATGCTGGCACTTTTCAAAGAAGGTGGGGAGGCGTTAGTAGAGACCTTGACTCAGTTATTTCA
>JTDE01004140.1:64750-77439 GCA_014338405.1 Paragonimus skrjabini miyazakii
GCAAAGCAAACGGTAGCGTTGATGCTTAAGACTAAAACTATTCCATCTTGAAATTACATGTTCAGTTTTGGGTAGGATGAAAGAGCAAGCGTGATTGTAGTCGGTTAATATTTTGTAGGCTAGTATGGTGTCTCCTCTCATCCTTTGAAACTCTAGGTTAAATAGATTCAAACTCTGAAGCCTGCTATGACAACTCAAGTGCCGAAGGCCCTCACCTGCTTTGTAGCCCTGCGTTGAACTTGTTCAAGCATTAAAGCATCCTTACGATGATAAGGGGAACAGGCTTGAATGTTTACTTCTAGTAAAGGGCGAACTAGGGTGGACTAAATGGGAATGAAGTTTGCGGGGTTAGGCAGCCTAGGCTACGGTTGGGAAATTTAGAGACATTAGTCGCCTTGCGTGCCATCATCTTGCAGTTAGCGAAAGGACTTAGATCCTGAGTGACAATCGAACCCAAATCTTTCTCCTGTTCATATACACACAGTTTAACATTATCAAGGTGATAGGAGATTGCGCTGTTATGACGAAGTCTGAAGACTTTACACTTCGCCGCATTCAACGGTATTTTGTTAAATCTACACCAGCTACACGATGTGTCAAGATCTGATTGTAGACTGGATTCATCGGAGGGCTCATGAATGACCCTCCAAAGCTTCGTGTCGTCTGCGTACAACAGAACGCTCGAAGACAAAAGCGATGGTACTTCATTAACGTATGGGGTGAACAGCAACGGCCCTAAAATTGACCCCTGCGGTACCCCACACTGGGCATTTCTAACTGTTGAGTAAGTGCCATTGACTCGGACAGAGAAGGTGCGACCACTCAGATACGCTTCCAACCACCGTAGCAGTTTCCCTCCGATTCCGTACCATTGTAGTTTTGACAGCAATATGCCGTGGTCAACCCTGTCGAAGGCTTTTGAGAAGTCTAGCAGGATAATGTCCACTCGGTTCCCAGAGTCAACTGCTTTGGTCCATTGTTCCTGAGCAATCAGTAGGTTGGTGACGCACGAATGGCCCTGTTCGAAACCGTGCTGTTGAGGGGTAAGCATTCTGTGTATGTGGAGATGTCGTCGGATGGCATCAACAACAACGCTTCCCATTACCTTTGGACAGATACTTAGAAGGGAAATGGGTCTATAGTTGGCAGGCAAGTTACGTGCACCGCCCTTGTAGAGCGGCATTACTTCACATTGCTTCCAGTCAGCAGGTAGTTCACCTTCCTCGAAGGACTTCCAAAGCAAGCCAATTACGACTGCAGCTAGGCTATCTGCACAATTTTTTAGCAGCCTTGGCGGTATGTTATGAAAACCCTGAGACTTACTAGGGTTCAATTTCTTAAGCTTCGCTAGAACAGTGACAGGACTAAAGTCTATATCGTTGAGGATAGACAGAACGCTGGTCGTAGGGGTACCGCAACTGACCGATAACGTGGCTTCGGTGGTAGTTTCCAGGAACACCTTTTCAAGCGTATCTGCTACGATTTCCGCTGCCTATTGGTTGTTTTTAATCAGGCCGGAATCTGTAAGCAGACTGGGAATACCCGGTTTTATTGAAGATTTTTCAGACGACCGTTTATAAAACCACTTGTGGTTTTGTCTTAATTGGGCTACCGCAAAGGATTGCAATTGAAGTTTGTCTCTACGGACAGCCTCATTACACTTGTTTTTTATACGCTTACACTGATTGTAAGCTTCCGAGGCCTGATTTAACTTGAATTGCATCCAGGTATAACGCTTATCACAAATAATTTTTTTCGTACATCTACGAATACCATGGGACGGCTTATTATTACCTTTGATGATTCTTAATGGGACAAATAAGTCAGTCGCCTTATCAATAGTGGCCTTGATGTAGTGCCAAATAGTTCCACTGAAGGTAAGGATGGTAAGTCCTGAAAGGCCGTTAGAAGTAGTCGTCCATCCTCACGTAATCCCCCTTAAAGTAGTTGCGTAGGGTTGGAGGATCGACTACCACCCTAGAAGAGGCGTAAATAAATCGGAACAAAATTAAAGCGTGGTCACTGCAACCTAAGGGCATGCCGGTGGTGAGGTTCTCAACTAAGCCAGGCTCGTTAGTTAAGACTAAGTCTAAACTGGACGGTGCGAAATCCTGGCGCCATCTGGTGGCACCTAGTATATTTTCAAATAACCCTAGTTCAATGGTGGTTTGTAAAAATGACGCGGCAGAACAGTCCCTACCAGAATGCGTGTTCAGGGCCTTGAAATCAATATCCGGGTGATTAAAATCACCTAGTATCAAAATACTACCTAAAGTCAATTCGATGGCTCTGTGTAAAGCAGCGGCCAGGTTGTCGTCATACACCTTGTCACTTGCGGGTGGGTGGTATATGACAGCTGAGGTGGGGGGCTTATTATAACAGCGACGGACGCGTGACCAAATGGACTCGGGTACTAGAAGAACTGTTGGATCGTCTAATTCCAAGTGGTCCATATTAGTAGGCAGGCACAGTGCTAATCTCCCATCCCACTTATCGGTCCTATCCATTCTCAAACCATTAATTTCATGTAAGTCAACCTCTGCGTCCCTTACGTCTGGCCGTAGCCACGTCTCTGAAATGTTGGTGTGCATGTAGATTCAGTCATTTTGGTTGATTACAAATGTCCCATATGTTTCTATTCGACAGCTTGTTATCGTGACCTGTGTACGGATGATTTCTGTTTGTGATGCTGAAGGTTCAATTACGAATGGAGTGAGGCCGACTCGCATGAAGTCGGCTAGGGCGAGATTTTTGAAAGAATTTGATGAGAGAGGTCGCTACCTGCTGAGACACTAACTATCGGTTAAAGGGTTGGAAATGAAAGCGGTGGACTTCTGAGTTGCTTCGGTTCTCTTGAAAGCGTCCTGTGAACCCGAATATCTCCAGGCACTTCAGACTTGTGACAGCGTCATGCGTTCAGCATCATATTGGACATGTCGACCGTGAGAACTTCAACTCTCAGAAGTTTCGGTGCGTCTAGATGGGCGAGGTGGTTAGGTCTTGGAATTCATGTTACTCTGGTACAGATAGTGTCCCTTAGTAAAAGTTTATCGCTGGTGAATCGTCATTTTTAAAGGTCACCATCTGATGACGATGTCGATGCAGATGACTCTTGCACTCCATGTATGATTGGACTTCGGTCAGAGTTGTCAGACGGATTCTCTGACTCCCTTCCCCGGATTCTTTTCAAGTATGGAAAATCAGATTTTGGGCGTACGTGGGTTATACTAGAACCTCAAAGTAGGTGTGCTCTTGTGGACGCTATCTCAATGTACTGACGGCTTTCGAAGGTTACCCTCAGCAGGCGCGGAAACTGCGTTAGAGCGACCGACTTAGACTGCGAAAGCCGTTGGAATCTAACTGACTTCCAGCAATCCTCCAATCTTGTTACGGTGCATATTTCGAACCATAATTGGCGGTCATGTTGCTCACGCTCAACCAATGTTGTCGCCAGCGATTCTGCGAGGTTGGAAACAATTACGCTATATGGGTTACCAGAAGGCTTTGAGTTTGTGCCGGTGGCAAACTGAACCCCAGTGTCTTCGAGGTGGCTCCTACTATCATTTTCCTTGTCTCTTGCATTCACCTTATTATGAGCCTCTGGTTCCCTGGCTAACGAGCCGGTCACGTCAGAAGGGTTAACTCCACCGATTCTTTGTTATTAATTGTCACATATATGTTCTTATTAACAGCGGAAACCTTGGCGTTGTTACTGAGATCACGCACGTTCACAGAGGCAACCACCTCGGTCTCTTTACCTGGCTGCTGGACATCAGAGGTTTTGATTAAAGCCCTTAAGCTCTCGCAGAAATGAAGGTCTAGAAATTACTGTGGCGTGGTTCAACAGAATATTTGTCTGTCAATAGACGTTATTGGTCGAGTGATCGGTTTGTGAGTGGGCGTCACAGTTTGTAATCAGACAGCTAGAGGCGTGAGCGGCATCACCACTTGGACATTCTTTAATAAGGGGTGCGTTAAACCCTGACCTGCACTTATTACAAAGGAAGACTAGACAATCAACAATGTTGTGAGTTAAAGTTTTATAAGGCTCAGATGTGACTTGGGTTTCGCATCCCCTGTGAGTTCGGCATTGACAACCGTGACAGTCAATCTTTTGCTGGTTAGAATTTACAGACTTCGTACACTTAATGCACAGATTGACTGCAACTTGAGGTTTCGGGGAGCCATATACTAGATAAACTAAAATGCTTACGGCTATTGCCAGCAGGCAAGCAAAAACAACAAGCTTAAACTAGCTACTGGGCACCGAGCTGTAATAAAGACATAGCACAGTGAAAAAGAGCCCAAAGGAATGACAGAGAAACTACAGTGGCTTACTACCCCGATGTGAATGAAGCGGTGAAAATGGAGGCCACAAATTTTGCAGACAGGGAATTGTGGGAGTGTGGGAGAATTGTGGAGCGAGAACTGATGTAACTACTCACCATTTATCATGGAATATTGAAAATTCTAACGCACTCCACCTTGTTTAGGGTTATGCCAAACCGGTCGAAACGTTCGAAAACCACACGGAGCTGTGACATGTGTTGATGTGCGTTCTTGTTCACCATCATTGTCGTCGACATGGACAAACACAAAGTGTAGACCACGGAGAACATGGTCCATGAAGCTGAGAAAGGTCTGAGCTGCATCTCGCAACCCAAATAGCATGCGGACAGATTCGTACAATCCAAATGAGGTGGTGAATGCCCTCTTCGGCACGTCTCCTGGGGCCACGGGGATCTGATGATATGCCCGACCCAAATCAATCTTTGAAAAAATGGTCATACAGTGCAGACGGGTGGAAAAATCGTGAATGTGAGGAATTGCGTACCCATCAGGGACGGTGGCGTTGGTTAAGGCGCAATACTCACCACATGAACGCCAGTCGCCGGGGAAGATTTTACAAACCATATGCAACAATGTGGTACAAGCGCTACTGGTGGGCTGGAAGGTACCGAGTTGCAGAAGGTTCTCGAATTCGGCTTTGGTGATTTTGAGCTTCTCTGGTGGTAACCGACGGAGGTGAGCGACGGTAGATGGTCCTTTGGTGGTAACGTAGTAGAAAACATGTTGTAGTTATGAGAGTGAACCTGATGGATTGATAAGGCTTGCAAACTGTTAAGGCAGATTTGCAAAACTGTTATCTGGTAAGGCCGAATGTAGTCTTATTGAATTAATCGATGTGGCCCTTCCATGTATGCACAGAGCTGTTGTGTTGTGCAGCAGGTTCCGACTCCTTACATCCAATACGTGTACAATGGAGGTGAGAAGGTCAACGCCAGTCATTGAGTGCTGTACGCCTGCAACGGTAAATATCCAGTGGAATTGCCGACGGAGACCAAGGTCGAGAGTGAGCATTTTCTCTCCGTAGGTCTGTATGGTGGTGCTGTTAGCGGCCTTTATGTGATACGATACTAATTTGAAGTTATGTCTGTCAACGGTTGATGGAATAACACTAACCTCAGTGACGGTACCAATGAGAAAATTGAGGGACTTAAAAAGTCGAATACATAAAACACGCAACATAAGTAAGGTCCAGTGTCAGCCGTCACCATTACTGAATGGCTTGACCGTTTCCCGTCTGACTTTGACCATTTCGAAAGGCACAAGGCTGATTGCAACGACGAGCAGGTGTACCAAGCCGACCTACTTCGTGAGCGGGAGTTTGCGCGTTCTATATTTTGATTTTGTTGAGGTATGTTGCATTATTTTGAGATTACTGTGTTTCGTTTGATTAGTGTTGAAGAATTGCACTATATTTAATCATTTTCTCTAAGAATAAATGGTATTAAGCATTTTTATTCTTACACCAGCTACTGTGACGTTTTCCCTTACTCTTATTCAGCCTGAGACATGTACGTCTCTAAATGTCAAAATAAAACATTATTCTTCCATATCTTTTCTTGAGTAGCTTGTAATTCTTATCATTTCTCGATGCGTAAGCAAGCATTCTGCTTTGACCCAACCAATGACCATTTGTTTGAGTGAACTCAATTCCTTTTGACCATCCCTCATTACTGAGCGTGCCTAGTTGTCAAATTTGTTGTACGGGCACATTGTTTACCCAACTTCTGAGGATTTTTCACATTCGAGGTTGAATATTTAACTTTCATGTACATCGATCCAATTAGTACCCTATTAACTCCAGGTTTCACCAGCACTTTCTCATTAACCGTTTCGAAGACAGATTATCTTCTCTGCCGTTGGATACTGAAAAAGACATTTTTGGATCAACATATCACACGTAACTCGTTGTGAACTTTATTTGTTAGCGAACGATTCAGTACTGGTGGCTGTTTATTTGTTAGCAGTTTCGTTAAAGTTGCAAGCTGCAAGGACCTTTGCGTAAACTGCTTTTTCAGGTTTGCGACATCCTGTTAGGTGGTGTCACCACTGCAAGACGCTTGCAACTGGGCTACTTGCGGAGGAGAATAGTATGTTGCATCTGGTCAGCCAGCTTTTCTAGCGTGGTCAGCGGTGTGTCCTCCTTTGAAACAGCTAAGGTGTGATGGAGCTCGCGTGGGAGGTTCTGAAGCCATAGCCCATGCAACATCGGTTCGTTGACAGTCTGCTTGTTCGGTAACTTAATCCTGTGACAAAACAACTGTGAATGAGTATGATCTGGGAATTCGTCGCCGACAAGGAGCTTGCGGAGGTTGTCCTTGTCGGAAGCCGCCATCAGGTAAATAACTGCCGATTTTATGACGTTGCAAGGGTTCTCAGCTGGACGCTCATTAATTACATCCGCAACTTCCGCAGCCGCAACCTCAGGTTACTTTGAGTCGACATGGTGCGCTATGAGTGCCTACGCCGAAAATAAAAAGCACATCCGTTTGTACGAACCATACCCTAAATTATCTGCTGGCAATTTCAGGGAGCTTAATCATTATAGTCGTCTTTCAGGCAGTTGTTTCCTTTTCACTATCAGAAGGCATACTGATGAAGAGAGAGAAAATAGGTGAGTGTAAAACTACCAATAGTTTTTGGGGCGAAATATGGAAGAAAGACTGCAGAATAAACAAAACTTTGTTAATACTTGTAACAAGGGTCAGTATATAGAAGTGTAAACACAAATATTCAGTTCAAATTGCAGTTGCTGAATAGCACTCCCAACCTAGGCAGAACAGGAGCACCGAGTTGACAAGATGCGCGCACCAAAATTATGTTAAGTCAGAGTGATTCAAACCAGTGGTCATTTTGTGCAAGAACAGATGGTCTAAACTGTATACAAAAATAAAGCGAAATATAACATTTACACCCTATGCATCTGAACAGAATCTTGTTATTTCTGACATGCATCCTGATGACACTATTGTAATAACGTTATTGTTACTATGCAGTGAAAAAGACTCGTTTATGCAGGTGATATGGTGAACTCAATATCAGTGCATACTTCAGCTAATGAGGACACCCTTCAGCCTGGAAAGGATAACCTGTAACCCTAGGTAGCAGGAAACTATTTGCACGTCAGTGTAAACGGATGTTTTGTACTTTGTGCGCGCGAAAGTACCAAAATACTTTTTGCGTGCAGGAGTCTCGCTTTGGTTGATTTCCTAGCAACTCGACGTGTTAGTCGTGTGACTTAGGTGTTTCTCAGAACATCGCATTACTAGCATGTGAACGTGATAGTGCTGTACGCTCAGCATAGTGCAAATTAGGTCATGCGAACCCTCCTTGCTTCTCTGGCTTACTCTTTTACTTAGTTATGTCTCATCTAGCACTGTATTTGCAGACCTGTTTCCTTTTTGTTGATCAGAACATTAGGCTAATTGAAACTGTTCAAAGAAGAGCAACCAAATGAGTGGCAGGAAGAAGAACTGTCGTATACTTTGAGACTGGAAAAACTCAGCTTTAACCTGGAATATCGAAGTCTTCGTGGAGAGGTGGTACTTGTCCACAAAGTTTCGCATATTCCGAGTCATCCTTTCACTGGCCTGCTAGTTCTCAGTGACGAACAAGCTCCGAGGGAACATTATCTGAAGTTAGAGAGTCAACACATTCGACTTGGCTACATGACTTTTAGCCTTTCTATGGGAGTACCAAGATGTTGGAGTGTCCACTTTATTCATGGTTCTTACTCATACGATCGGCGTATAGTTTCATATATCGTTCTATTAAGATTTTTTCATAAAAAAGTCATTGATTTACACACCTGCTACCAGTTACCCGGTGTTACCGTTGTAACCTGTCCGAAAACGAAACTCAATTCCATCCAAAAGGTCGAGAAGCAAATCATTCACAAGTCAAGAACTTCCTGGACCTGCAGAAAGCCTGATGAATGTATTGTAGCTCGGGAAGGAAATTAACTGAATGCGTTGCACGATAACCAATATAGTGGATAAGGAACTGCACACGTTTGTTTTCTGCTGCAGGCTACAATCCACACAACACTTTCAGGTGCATACTACTCGCTGTCTACCTTGCCGTTAAACACGGTATTCCAACCGAAGCTTTGCGTGGATCTGCTGAGACACTTGCTAAGCCCCTACTCTGTTATTAACGCAGTACATCTCATCTGGCCTGGTAGTCAACGGTTGGTAAGTTGCTAATATTACTCCTATCTTCAAAAAAGATAAACACATTCATTCCAGTTGTTATTTTCCAATCGGCGTGCTGTACTGCTTGTCATGTCTATCTGAGGCACGTGTCTGTGACTCACTCCATGAGTACTTTTCTTCTCGTAACTTCTTTACTAGCGTGCAGCATGGTTTCAGAAAGGGTCGTCCATGCACAACAAATCTGTTGTTATCCACTGATCAGTGAACAAAATTAGCGGATTGGGATTTTGGCGTTGTCGTCCACCTTTACTTCGCTGAAGCATTCGATCGAATGAACCACTCAGTTTTGACTGACAAGCTTCACCGGTAAATGGATAGAGTCATATCTTACCAGTTGACTCTACTGCATACACCCCACTTGTGAGTACTCCAGTTGCCAAGGCAACCTTAATGGTGTGCCCCAATATTCTGTCCTTGACGTGCCTCTGTTCTTCATTTTCATCAGTGATCCTCCTCTCCCGATTTCATCTCCGCAGCTACTGCCTGCGAATGATATTAAAATTGGGCGGTTATTGAATATGCCCAATGCTCCTCCAGTACCGCTGAACGATCGGAGTCCGTTGTTTAATTGTGCTCAAACAAATAAGCCCGAATTTACCGTCGAGAATTGCAGTTGTAATGCATACTTGATCTTTCTCGAGTAATACATACCATTTCGATGACTTCCCTCTTTAGTCATTTCTGTCGAGCTCTCTCAGCTTGATTGCAAATGTGAAAAGGGGTAACAAGGATTGACGCAAAGTTTCAGAAAGTTTGATCCCTCCTGTTTTAAGTTTCTTTGTAATGTTCTCATTCAACCGCATCTAGAAAACGGATTTGCTACTTGGCCTCCCTTTCTTCAGAGGAAGAAGCAGCCCCTCGAAAGCGTTCAACGGCCTGCCACCAAGGCCATTCGTGGGCTAAAACTAGGTCCTACAAAGAATACATCATGGAAATGGATGTTTCTCTACTAGATTCCCGTCGGACTTGAAGTGATTTGGTCCTCACTTTCTTGAGTATCAAAACTCCTGA
The DNA here is from genome assembly GCA_014338405.1 of Paragonimus skrjabini miyazakii. Taxonomy (NCBI): domain Eukaryota; kingdom Metazoa; phylum Platyhelminthes; class Trematoda; order Plagiorchiida; family Troglotrematidae; genus Paragonimus; species Paragonimus skrjabini miyazakii. Next base: position 74,323 of record JTDE01004140.1, read on the forward strand.
CCAGCTCTCCCAATCGGTGCACAATATGAGTAAAGCAAGCGACCTGAGAAATCGTCATCCCAAACTTGGTGTACAACATAGTTGTTGGGGAAAGTCTATTTTCCTCAAATATTGTTTGTGTTTTGAGATATCCTTGGAAAATAAGTGGTGATTTTGAATTCCTTTTTGCGCGCCACAACGTGCCAAGGCCTAATTTTAGCGTGCGTTTCTCTGCGTTTCTGATTGGCTGATCCAACTTTTAATACATCAGTCAAAGGTTGCTCAAGGACCATATATTGTGTAACGTGCGGTAAAAACCAGCGGGTGCGCACAGGCTGGAGTTGAATTGTGTAACAGGACATGCTGCTGTGTTCTTGATGCCGTTTTAGTTTTAGTTTGCGCAAGTCGTGTGCATGGCTTACTGGGCCTTTGGCTCATACTGGTTTTTGTTGTTTCCTTCTATGGGACTATTGTTGAAACTCCTACCTCGGAAAACCGCTGTTCCTCCGTCTCTCTACGTGGCCCGAACGTTGATCTGCAAGTGTTTCGGACAGTCAGAGTGTGGACAATCGGCTAGCATGCGACAATATGCAGACGTTGGTCTGGTATGTTACCTTTGGTTTGAGAGCAAATAACTTCTCGACTGAATGTCGGGGTTTCGTGTATTCTTCTGGGGTATTCAGATATTGTTACGCTCTGTGCTACGTTCCGTGGTTCGTATGGTCGTTCCGTAGACATTCCTCGTTGTCTTTGACCAGCGTGTCATGACTACAGCGCGGGCAAGACTTTTTCTCACTGCGCGTCTGCACGGTAAGGAATACTCTTCTTGAGCATGTAATCCCCGTCAACTTTGTTTTCAGTTCCAAAGCTCGTCTTAGCTATCATTTGTTTTTTTCAGCGCAGATAATGCGCCGTTTTTCACGTTTGAGCGTAGTTGCATTTCATTGTTAATTAATGGACAGTTGTTCACTGATAGAGTACAGGAGTTGCCAACTGTGGAAGCCTTTACGCTGAGCGTCTCGCAACTGGAGTGGGCAGGGCTTCTTTGACAAAATGACCGGGGAGGCGAAATTAAAAGTGTTAGGACCTCGGTAAACCTGGCACGTAGAATACGATTCTGCTGTCAGAAATCGGATATCGTTAACCGCTACTGAGATAAACATCGGCGTGAGATTCAAATATTTCTTTTCGCGCTCATGCCACTGCAAGGTCAATGATTTTCTATAAATACAGACCAGTTTCTCATGTAAATTCGCAAAGCCTCTGGTGGCTAAATACATTGCTATCCGGAGTCTGCTTTTTCCGTGTTCTCATTGGTTCTTGTCGTTCCCAGTTTGGGGTGACCAATCGGAAGGGGTTTCTATTCGCGTTATTCGTTCATCGTTGTTCGCAGCAGTTATTCGCGTTCGTGTTCAGTAGGACTCAGTTATAACAACTGGCGATGTGGTCTTTTCTCCATTTTGCAGTAAGAATCCAGAAGCGCTGACGGTCGTTTTGCAGCAACAACGGGCTCAATACGAGAAGGCGCAACTGAAGTTGATCGTGACGTTGACGCAGAAGCTGACTGTGCAGGGTCAGGCTTCCGGCACCAATTCACAATCGCGGCCGCTGATCGAATCAATTGGAAACTCAGTTTCAGAGTTCCATTTTGATCAATCCTCTGGTGTCCATTTCGATATCTGGTATCAAAAACATGATGCCAACGATGATGCCCAACGTGTCCGACTTCTTTTACGCAAACTTGGTTCTTTGGAGTTCGAACGCTATGCGAACTTCATTTTGCCAAAGAATGCTCGCGATATCCCTTTCAATGATAATCAATTGTCTCAGCCAGATCTCAATCATCACTGTTCAACAACCGTATGAGTGTTTCCAACTGACCAAGAGCCAATCCGAAGATTTTGTCACCCATGCCGGTAACGTCATTCGAGAGTGCGAGCGCTTCAAGCTCCCCTCCATGACCGACGATCAATCCAAAACACTGATTTTTTATGTGGTCTCCAGTCACCGGCAGTTGCTGACATCCGCACTCGTATCCTGAACAAGATGGAAAACGACCCTGAGATGAAGCTACAGACGATCACCACCGGATGCCAGAGGTTGGTCAACCTCAAAAATGATTCTATAATGATCCAGCAGTCGTCAAAACCTCAAGTATCTTTGAGTATTCAAGCAGTACACGCTGGTAATTCTCACTCTGGTGGATCACGGCCACCCAACCAGGAACGATCTTCAAAGCCTCCGACACTCTGCTGGCAATGCGGAGATTGGCATTATGTGCGCTTGTGTCCATTCCATAAACACAAGTGTCAAAAATGCAACCGTCGAGGCCACAAGGAAGACCATTGCCGAGCTGAGAAGCAATTGGTCTCACAGCCCAGATCGAAGTCCCGCGGTCGACGATTCCAGAAGCCGGCACGACAATCAAGCTCTATCTTCGCCACTTTCTTGGTCGATTATGCTTCCAGGCGGAAGTACATTACGCTGAAACTCAACAGTACCGCCTTTCGGCTACAAGTTGACACCGCCTCCGACATAACTATCATATCAAGGAAGACATGGAACCGGATGGGTCGACCTGCCGTGCGTCCGACTACGCACAATGCCCGCAATGCTTCAGGTGGCGCTCTGAGGTTATCTGGCGAGCTAGCTTGCGAAGTCTCATTCGGTGACTTCCACTTCAAGGGCAGCTGCTGTCTCACGGATCAACCGGAGTTGGACCTGTTGGGGCTGGACTGGATTGATGTGATGAACCTGCTGGAGACGCCCATCAGCCGCTGGGGCAACGGTGGCTCAGTCGATGTTAGTCCAGTGGTATCACTTCACACCACCAATCCCTCCGGTGTCATCGATCATTTGTATCGAAAGCACACTGCAGTCTGCCAGGAAGGCTTAGAACGTTGCACCAAAACGAATGCCGTCTTGCACCTCATTCCAAATGCAAGGCCCGTTTTCCGACCGAAAAGTCCAGTGCCGTACGCAGTCCTACCTCTCGTGGACATGGAACTCGATCGCCTACAGGAAACTGGTGACCTGAAACCAGTCAATTATTCCGCTTGGGGCGCACCGATCGTCGTTGTAAAGAGCCCCAATGGAGTGGTGAGAATTTGCGCTGACTTCTCCACAGGCCTCAACGCT
>JTDE01004141.1:3998-14185 GCA_014338405.1 Paragonimus skrjabini miyazakii
GTAAACGTGTGAGTAGCATGAAAACAGAACCAAACAAGACTTAAATGAAACGGTCAAAAGTACCAATCAGGCTGGATCGTGATTGGCACTCACGGTCAAACCCACGGTAAACAAAGGTTGACTGTTAATTGTTTTTGTGCACATAGGAACGGCTGTTGACAGCTGACCAACATAGCTTCATTATACTTAAGAAGTTGTGAGTCGTAGGCGTTCGTTAAGATTTTAAACGAAGATGCGATGTTGACACTGTGACCTGTAGTCGATAAGTGCCTTGCAATGGATGAAGCGGGGTTTCGTCCTCGCTGAATATCACTTATTAGCGGATTAGACATTGCAGCTCACAACCAACTTGGGATGTGCTCCTTGACCCTGGTTTCAAGCATTCTTTCTGTTCTACCAATGTATGTGTTTCCGCAACTGCAAAAAAACTGATAGATATAATGGTTGGTAGAAAACATAAGGGTTTGCTTTTTGACCGCAAGCAGAAGTAACCTAGTGGTTTGTGAGAGCAGGACAAGTTTTGCTGCATTATACACCCGCGGCACTGGTCACCTTTCCAAAGTTGTTCATCAGACTATCCCCTTTGAAGGAGAGTTTGATGTAGACATCTTTTTAGGGACTTCCAACGTTGTATTTTTCGCAGGAGTAAAGTTGCTCCATTTCCGACTGCAACGTTCGGGAAAATTGTTAGCACTAAGCGTTTCATACAACACTATTTGCATGGCTTGTAATCTAGCTTAGGAGCATATTCGTGATGCTCTTTGATACAGTGTACGTACTAATGATTTTTTGTATGCAACAGAAGCAAAACTCATGAAATTCATGTATTGTCCCATCCATGTTGGCTTATGGTACACAGAACGTTCGATAGAACCGTCTGAGCGGTTCCTAACCAGAATGTCCAAGAAGGGCAAACTATTTTCACCCTCGTACTCACCTGTGACTGACAGAATTGGGTGGACTGGATTAAAAGCTTGAATCGTATTTTCTACTTGTTTCTTGTCTTGTCCAATCAAGAACATGTCGTCAACATATTGTTTGTTGAGTTTCAATTCATCTCCAACTGAAAGCACTACATGTTCAACTTTGACCGTGAACACATCGGATAAAATAGGGCCGAGTGGGCTTCCCATGGCCAGACCACCTATCTGTTGAAAGCCCTCACCCGAAAAATAGTCTCACATTTTCCGTGCATAGTAAAAGTAAACGCTTCAAATAGTCAACAGGCACTAGAAGACAAATGGAGTTGGACAGAACGAAATCACATATAAAATCAATCGTTTCGTGAAGTGGCACGTTTGTGAATAAAGAATGAACATCAATAGAACACATCGTGTCCTTGACAATAATCAGGTTTTCAATATACGGTATCAATTCAAAAGTGCCCTTCAAATTATGTACATATAGTTTCTGTCGAAACGGTTTTAAAATGGCAATCAGTCATTTTGATAGCTCACAGTAAGGAGAATCGTTCATTGTCAAAATGGGAAAACCCGCTTTTGGGGTTTCAGGCAAACCATACAGTTGTGGGTTCTTAGTACCTACAGGTTTTAACATGCGATATTATCGTTCCTTGATGAAACCATACAATAAAAGTGTAACTCCAAATTTGTCATCAAGCATAAAGCCAATAGTAAAAAATTACACACTTTGTCACTCTGAGCCCTTTTTACCATAACTTCCGCACTCGAACAGCCGAAAACGGACTGTGGTCAAGAATAGCGTCGAGGCGTAACAACAGTTATCTGGATCCGCCCTACCGCAAACCATGAACGTAGGTCTGGTTGTCTATAACGTGACAGACGGAACTTTTCACACGGAAGTAGCCGTTTCAAAACTCGTTCAGATTTGATAAGTCCAAACGAAAACACGCTTGTCACGTTGTCAGTTTTATGACTGACTACAGAAGTCAACCCATAATGTCATATTTGTACTCAACTTTCCCCGTTAATTTGGATTCCATGCCTTGCCGATCAGCGAAACTAATCTTATGTTTGTACTGTTTAGTAAGCAATTGATCTAATGTGAGTTACAAGCTCACATATATGTTCTATTGAGGACATCACTCGTGCAAGCTGACACACATAAAAATCGGCACAGATAGAATAAACATGTGTACTTCAGTGTGGTCTAACTGTGTATCTGCTCATGTGATTATGGTACTTAATGTAGGATGCATCTTACATTGTGCATTCCTACATTAACAACAGAGTTCACACAATACTGACAAAGAGTACGGTTTCTGAGGTAAGATAATATTGAGAAGCAATTAAAACTGTAACCAGCTTATCACGTTCTTCCCATTGCCTTTAATCGATTACCTTCTTATCAACTTGATTCATTATCCCCTTGTTTTTATATACGTGACAGTTTCTTTTTTCACTCGACAAATCGTTTATTGACCACCTGAACAGATTGACTTGAGTAACTTATACGTCCGACTGTCATTTGTCCGGTTATATTTTAATCAATACGAACAGGAGTGAATGGCCTAAGTGTGGTTGATTGATTTCATCCGTTAAGCAGACTATGAAGTATTAAAGACACCGGCAATGAAGGCTAAGTTGTCACCTGCATTATGAAGTGATTCGCGTTAAATACGCGGAATAAAATATGTAACTATAAAGATGTATGCTCAATGTTTATCTCCATTATATCAATCTGATATATTATAGAAAGCAATAGCTCGTACAGATATAAAGATATGGATAAATTTATTCAGTTACAGTCTCATCCAGTCACAAATTTTCCATCTAGTTTTAACCTACCGTACATCATTTAGGATGTTAATAACTAATGTGCAGTTACTTATAATGGTTGGTCATCCCGTTGCTAATTATATCTATTCTACTTTTCGAGAATTTATTTTTACTGTTTGATCAATACACTTTATAATGAAAAAACGATTAGTGCATTTCAATCTATTCTAGTTCAGTATAGCAAAATTATCTTGGACTCAAACGCCCTATTGACTCAAGAGAAGAATTTCGCTTACTGACCAGAATGCATCAACGGTTGATATTATCAACAAATTTTAATACAACCGTGAGAAAGTGAACAACAAAAAGTGAACCCTATTTTGCGGATTATAGGAAGGGAAGGAGTATTACTACAAGCACGAGGATTCCATGTCAAAAACTCAAACGAATTATTTTAGGCCGCCTGTACTTTTCAAACGAACAACTCAGCTGTATGTTGACTTTTGCCTTGCCACAGGATTTCATTAATTTGCCTCCCAAGCTGCACTTTTATCGTAGTTGGTTTAGCCAATCAAGTGCAACATTAACGCCATTGAACAAACGACGTTATTTTTGATGACTCATGTACTCTACGCAACGTCCGTCAACACTGCAAACTTTTGAGAGTATTTTGGCGAAATTATAAAAAGGGATCGTATCTGTTTTTTTGTTTTTGTACTCACTAAAGGATTAATTACAATAGTTTATGTAATCAGCTCATTCAAATAAACCACAACAGGCATAACACAAGACGTAAAATACTTTTTGAACTTAACAAAGTAGGAATGTTTATCTGCTAATCATTTACGATTGCTTTTATTCAATTTCTGCAACTGTTGTTCAAGAAGAATTTCGGTGTCCGTCAGATGGAAATAACTACGAATTCCAACGGACACAGATTATTGCATTGCAGAATGACTCACTCTGCACAGCTCATCTGTTCGGATCTTATGAGGTAAGTATTTCTCATCGTATACACGGCAGGTTGGTTGCGGTGGAGACTAGTGTATAAGCTTTCTCATTATTCATTTCATACTTATGTACATTGTTTTCTCATGTTTGTCTACCTGTTATCTCTTCTGTCAGTTTGCATGGTGTCAACAACAGTGTTTCATTTTTACCTATTTTCTTAAATTGCAACTTGATGTCCAAACCTTTGCGTGTTTTTTCTACGGCACCGAATAGACTGAGGCAACAAACTGAAATCTTGGGTCTTTGGTTGTGCTTATCTTTTTAAGTGTTATTTTCGTCAATTATCTCTACCGAGCATCATATAAATGTGAATGCCAACAGTCCGGGACGTGGTTGATTGGTGCTCTTTTGTTTTGTTCGGAAAACATATTGTAGTGGGTTCAAACAATGAAAACCCGATTCAGTTTGTTAGTGGCACCCAACGCCTCATTATTTAGAACGTCATAAAAATAAACAGTAACTTCACCGGACAAGCATGCATACGTGTTCGAAAGATTGCGGGCTAGACAAGGCTCAGAAAGGCTCTGGTTATCATGAATAACGAGTATGAATCCACTCGTAGAATGGACTTGAATTTCATTGTTTGGTTTTACCGTGAGGAGTGAACTGGAATATTTTGACAGTCTGATTTCCACCATGGCTTGCATATAGAGAAACGAAGTCACTTTCCACAATTTCACGGCCAACATAACTTATTTTAGATGATGTAAGACAGCAACGAATGATCAATTTCACATTCATAAAAACTGGAAAAACGGTTAAATAAACGGATCAAGCTGTGTTATAAAGTACTCAATAGATGTTTTGTAGCACGACTGTCAGGCATATTTGGAATTTAATCGATTCGAAGATTAAGTTCCTCATATTTTTTAAGAAATAATTCCCGATAGCACATCAGTCTTACTTACGTTTGAATGAATATTTGTTTGAACACAATCTCTGTTTGATTGCCAATAAAGTACTCACTAATCAGATGTGTCACAATAATTATGTGCAAATAATCGAACGTTACTGATGTATTTCTAATTCACCAAGAAACGCTTCATTGGAGATAAAGCAGGGGTATTCCGTAGACGTGATTTTTACAGGAAGGATAGACTGAATAACGTTTTTGACCGTCATTGTCATGAGTATGTCGCGACGAGAAAAGCTACATTGAAAATAAAAACGGCATAATAGACATGCTGGTGATATCTAATCAGGATTGTTCTCTTTCTCGTACCCCCCCCCCAGAAAAAAGCACACAGTCGACCGAATTCTGTTTGTAATTTGTTCAGATGGTTAGTAAACCACTAAGCAAAGATTATGAGATACAGGTCGAGGTAAATACTATTGATGCTTATAAACAATTCTGAAAAAATTGAAAACAAACAATAGATAAGTCGATGTTATATCATTCAGCATTCACTGCCGAATAACTACGTGATTACATTTAGACCATATGACTTACAGGCTGCCAAACCTTAACCATAGTAATTTACTACTGGTTCACACTCTGGAACTGGCAACTAAGTCAGGATAGTAAATCTCTCACCATATACCTGTTACAGTTATGTAGTATTAACGCTTCAGATTACAGAAGATAAGTTTAAATATTGACTACGAACATTTTTATCTGGTTTACGGATCAACCCTGCGGTCACTGCAAAAACAGGTTTGGTTCAGTTCAACAATACTGCCCTACCGTTTCACTTTGAATGAGGAACTAGGTCCAGTTCAGTGTTTAAAAGATGGTTCAGATATAGTTTTTGGAGGTTTGCTTCTCCGCACGAGGTATGTAGTGTGTACCGCACAACAATATTCGTCGGTTGACAATGTTTCTGTCTTGAGAGTTAGTTCTCTTTAGGTAAAGACTGTATGACCAACCTTTGAAAGTGTTCACCGAGTGCAAACACTTGAAGTTACCCCAAAAACGTTACTCAAGCTGATATCTACGACAGTCATACAAAATTCTAAATCTTAGCATCGCTTAAACACACTCGTGGTACAAATGACAATAACATGCCAGCAGTCAGTAACCCTCTCTTGTCTATCTTTTCGTAGGTCTAGCACACTCTAATTTGTATCCCCGTAGTGTGTATGCAATTTTTGCTTTATCTTACCTTGTGTAGTTACCAACACGTCATTCAAGAGGATCTACTGGCTATCTGGAAAGAAGCCTGTTTCAGTATCGACACAGAACAAAAGTGATTATTTCTGTTTGGATCAGTGCTATATGTGTATCCTCTCAAACATTTCAAAGGCTTTGCATGGCTTTCCATCTACATCTTTTGTATCAGTGTTCCCACAATCGTGAATGGATGGATGGCCGTTTCAACTGTCTAACGTTGAAACTAAACTACAGAGCCACATCAAACTGATAAAGAGAACCCGGGTTTCTTAAGTCTAAGTAAACATTCTATCTCACCTAAGTTGCTCTTGACTGTCAGTGCAAGCTGGCAGTCGAATCGCACCGGAATTTCATGAGATTTAAGTGATTGATTTAGCTTCCGTTTACCGATCTGCGCTGAGTGTTTCCATGCTGCTCTACTTTTGTTGGCAGGCACACGTGCATGTTGGCACGCTACATACGGCGATTATCAACGAGGTTTGTCTGCTGCAATACACTGACTAACTCCGTAAACTCCATAACGTAGGTCCGTTTTCTGTGTCATTCACTTAGCTGGTCTGGTAGATTTGTGCCTTGCATACATACCGGCCCCGTATTGGGACAATTATGGTACCATTGGTAGAATAATTTAGCATTTGTATGGTGTTATTGGAGTGTGAATATTGTTGATGGTTTGCTTGTAAGAGGGATTGATTATATATATTGTTTCAATTACTTCAGAAACGCGCGCAGATCCGGAGAAAATGGTTTACTACTGTCTAAACACTGCAGGGTGTCGACTACAGCGAGTACCTAGTTAAAGGCGAAGAAGCAGTCTGCAAACGAACCTGGTGTTTATCTGTTGTATAATGAAATCGATAGTGTACAAACCACTAAATTTGATTATGGCTTTCAATCTTAAATGGTTTGTTATTTCAAGTTCTATCTATTGCAGTAACTGGATTTCTTCAGTATAAGTATATTTTGCCTATAACATATGCGTTACAAACAGCTGATCCCAGTAATCACCAACAATGTGGTGGACAGATACTTCGACTCAGTCAAGTCTCAACAACACTACGTACGTCAGAGAATTAAACTCACGACCCATGAACAAGCGGAAGGTTGAATTCCAACCACATCCTCTAAATCACTGTTTGCAAAACCCTTTTTCAACCTCTTCTGAAGCTGGTGGATTTCAGCCAGTGAGCGAAAAAAGGTGCCAGGGCTAAGGAAATTAAATTACACTTTTGATATGAAAAACAGTGTTATTGTATGACAAAAGTACAGCTGGTAGGATTCTGGAATTATTGTATTTTCTGAGCAAAATATCACATTGTGGATAGCGACTGTGCAAAATAATCTATCGGATTTTGTATGCTAATACATTATGCGAAAATGATAGATTTTACCTTATAAAGCCCAGTTGAAAGGACGATTAAATTGATTTCTTCAGGAAGTTAACTCTAAAGGAAAACAATTCGACTATAAGCTACATCTGAAATAGGAAAAACATTTTACATCAGTCTGTTCTTTACCGATTCTTACTTCCTAGATTCATACCTATAATGCGCTTAGAAGAGTGAAATGTGCCGAGTTCTTCCAGTAGAAAAGAACCATATATTATTCTTAAACAAAAATACAATTCGTTTACGACCTGAGCTCTAGAGAAGTAATAAAATGTGTAACACCACTCTTGTACATTCTTTCAGACATCATCCAGGCAAATTGAAATGTAATTCACACCCGACACATAAATCAAGGTAACGTCATGTTCAGCTGGCTTGAGAAATGAAAGCAGTGCAACATAAGTCCTCTCCAGGAATGATTTGAACAGTACACCTGTCCTACTAAACTTGTAATAGTGCCGTTTTTTGTAGGTTATTGTAGGTGAAGTCCACATCAATCCAATGCATATCGAACGGCTGTCAGAGTGGGTAACCGACGGTACTCACCGATGGTCACTTGCAAGTATGAGTCGGGGTCCACATTTGCTTGGAAATGGCTCACAGTGTAAGGTTTAGGCTAGTCAGTTGAGGAACAGAATGAGTGAGTGAGTTTCTTAAAACGACATCCCCCAAAATGCAAACGTCGACCCCATGCTGCATAACTCACTGTCGTCTTGAGTAAAAATACAACAAGCTTTCTAGACTATTCGGGAGGTCCCGAGTTAGAACTAACATTAATAGAATCTTGCCTACATCTGAGCAGCCTGAGGATATTTCAACTCGCGCGTCACTGTGATGTACGACAAGAAGTGTTGAATGACGAACCGTCAAATCATTCTTCGTTTTTTCCTGTCGTTTGGCCTGAATCTTACGAAAATGAGTTACCTGAAAGTGTGACCAGTTCGTTCTCTTACAATTATGCATTCGTGGAACACCCGTAACCATGCTTCGTTTCACATAATCAACAATGGTTTAAGCTACTATAAACAATTCTGCTGAGCGTCCTTACAAATTTTGATGGTCTTACTCAACATGTCGTACTGGTATCGGTCAGTTTCGGGGAAATTCAAATACTCTTCCTCGGGACAATTTTCCTCGTGCGCACAGAACAGTGGTTTTGTACAGCTTGATGCCATACTTAAGATCACTGTTAATTAACGGATGTCATCCGATTCACGCTTAAGACGGTGACAAGCAACAATGTGGCCGAAGGTAAGGTTCTGATTGATTAGCACTTGAATGATTAGCCATTTCTGTCATTCAGGTAAGCTTTCAACGGCATGTATTTGGATATTTGTCCGGAATAGTGCATAACAAAATAAGAATCAGTCTATTCTAGTTTTTTTTCATTCAACATCATTAACCCAGATTTGTTGTATATTTAAGTCCAGTGATAGATTTCGATCAACATTATTGATTTCAGTAAATGAATTCATAGCCTGTGAAATGGTACGAGAATTGATCATTGCAGTTAAGTTCACTAGAAAGTACAATTGGTAATAACCTAATATCCGTTCTGAGTCCGTTAGTCCACATACTGTTTATTTGTAGACTGTTACTATGCATAATAGTCGTTTTTGGTCAATTTGGACGCTACGTGTAAACTGAATGGACTTAGTGAGAATGTCCAATCAATATTTTCTTTCAACGACGTAAATATCCTGTTTTATTGACAGATCAAGGAAGGTTAAGTTTTTCTATAATATGCTTCTCAAGTTTAGACTAACTGGTTGATAAGTAATGAGGGAATTGCATAAACTCAAATTTACCGGTATACTTATGTATCTTTAAAAATGACACATATTCTGCAGTAATCCAAAATATTTTCTTCCTCAGTTAGTTAGTATATCTTTAGCGCCAGTAAATTTAACCGGTATATGTGTGTAAAAAAACCTCCTAAAATGCCGCTAGTCCAAGTCGTTTGCATTAGTGCAAGAAGTTTTGAAAAGGTGTTGTTCTCTGGTCACGCAGATCTCACCATAACTGACAAAAACTTAGTTGACGTCCACAGACTTTCAGATATCTGAAAATTTAGAACACGCAAGTAGAATTACGTAAGATGTACTCTGCAGAGACATTTCGACCGATCTCTTCGGTTACGATACACGGACTATGATCAGTTAACATGCATCAATTTAAATAAGTGTAAAATAGGAATGAGTCAACAGCTGCGATAGAAAAAGCACACAGTACCAGTCACGTTCGAATGGGTCATGATTAATTAAAAACAAACGAACAAAATTCAAATTTCAAACTGGTCGAGTAAGAAACTAACGGTGCAGACAATATCGGTCTTACAGTAAGGCACGCGAAAATAAACGGAAACTAATAGGCAGTTCAACATAAAGCTTAAGATAAGAGAAGGAAATGAACTTAAGTAAACGGTACAACTAAAACATTCAAATAATAACAACACTTAATGAATAATATTGACCCATGATTGCAAATTCTTAACACCATGGTAGTGACAAGTTAACTACCATTTGTTTCTGTACACATCTATCTATCTATCGTGTGACAGATATCCGAGGATGTATTTTAAAGTTGTGCGCAAGAACAAACTCAAACCTACTACGGAGAATCTCAAGAGACTTGCGGAATCTTACTTGCAAACCGCCTCTTTGGAATTAGCTCGCTTACGCTCAGCTCACCAACAGCTCTCCTCCGTGGTTGACAGTCTTAATCCATTCTGCCGCATTACGTTTACGCTGTTTGCCTGTTCAGCACTAAAGAAAACCAGAGAATCCCATTGTAAGAGGTTACAACTATCGATCTCTAATGAGGATATGATATCATCTTCTGCTCCGAATCTGGATCATTATGTCAGGAACTTATGGGTGCGTTCACTGAACAGAATTTAAATGGAAGCACTCTCGGTAGGTCTCAGGTTTTGCATCCCACCATCCAATATTTATGATATTCACGTTGAGATGCAGTTTG
>JTDE01004141.1:32167-45441 GCA_014338405.1 Paragonimus skrjabini miyazakii
AAGTGAGGGTTCCAACGATAGTCCTGTGAAAGCAGACAACAGAAACAAGCGTGAGCCAAAGGCTCAGTAAGACATGCAAACGACTTACACAATCGAAAACAAAAGTGGCGCCAACAACACGGCAGCACAATAACGAGAAGGTGGTTTTTAATTATTGGTCAGTTAAAACAAACAGATATGAGGCCATGTCGCAGATTTCGATGATTTCAATTTCTGCATCAGCTACCAAGCCATTAAAACGATTTATTCCAGGAAAGTAATCTTCCCGAACACGGTAGCTTGGGAACTCCCGTTCTACGACTAGCATTCATGATCTCACCTTCAACGACCAACGACTCATTTGTTCACGCACATAAGTATAACGTTACAGCTTGTAAATGCGACATTATATTTTGTACTTCTACTGAGTCACGTGTCCTTTCTACTGTTGCTACAACTTGTAAGGCTTACTGTTGATAGCACATGATTACTAATGCAGCGGTAATGTTCAGGCTAACGCTCACGTTTTCCCCCGCAAACAATATACTAGGAGAACATATCACGCAATTCATTAACAGCGTCAAGAACGTGAGAGTCGACGTCATGTCGTTTGCCGTTTCCGCCGCAGATATCAACAGTGGAACACCGGGAAACAAGTGGCTCATAGATGTAGCATAAGATGAGCCAAAATATCCGCTCTCTTAATTAATTTAGTTACAAGCTATCAATATCTGGGTGTACTGCAATGGCAATGACGACCCGCACATGACGACTTGCCACCGCGTGTGTAATACTGTTAACCAAACCGAAATATGCGCATGCTTTCGGATGGACGTTACACATCAACGATGTTCGCGGAGTTTCCATCAATGTTCTTACATCCACCGGTATTTCAGGCAGCCGCTATCCCAAAAATTGTAACAGTCAACTGAGGTGAGCTTTAGGAATATTAGTTGAGGCAACTCATTCGCGAGGCCGGTCGATAACACTGTTTGACAAAACGGGCTAGACATCTTCAGCACCAGAGTTTTGCTGCAACATTTCAGTCTGTTCTGCTCGTTTGGGAACATTTAATGCTGTCGGTTACATCAGGGAAGCATTCACAAAAGCTCATCAGACTAGTGCAAGGCACTGAGCAAACTTCTGCCCAGCGGTGGAAATACTGTTGAGGAAATTTCCTACAGCACGGCGAACGCGGCGATTAATGGTGGAACGACTGACGAGCAGTTCCAAACCCCACTGAAAATAATATGAATTCGCTAACATGAACTCACATTTTGTTCGCAGCGCTGATCTTCAGACATTTTCAAATAAGGCGACAAAATGTTAGTGAGCGAGAAACCGCTCAACATAGATCGGATCTATTTCGAACACGACTAAATGAGACAGGATGGTCATTGCAGTTAAACTCAACATAAGAGCACCTATGTATGCACTGGGTGGTTTCTTATATATGAGAAATGCTGTCCGAGATATTTATATAACTGCAGTTATTCAGACAAATTATAGTAACCAAATCACTCCCAGAGCATTTTCCGTAGGTCCATTCATACTGACTTGTCATTGATCGTAAGACCGTGGACATAATTCATCCCAAAATTGACGTACTTCATTCCATATCCCACAGCAATAAAATACCGAGCGTATTTCATCCCGAAACTGTCGTAATTCGTCTTTAATAAATCCATACTGTGTGCTCGCCGGACACGAGCACCCCTCAAGCTAAGCATTGCTGTAATACCCATGGACAACTTACTGGTATGTTCGTTCGTCAAAACGACTAGAATGAAAGCTGTGCTTGTCTAACTAAAAGCAAACTACGCTGCATTTGATTTCTTAAAAATCTTGTCGCCTTATCATACATTATCGAAGTGCCTGGAGGTCAAAATGTGGATAAAACTCGGGGTGCATTTCTGTTCATTGTCTTAGTCGCAACGGACATTACGAAACGGATGTGTTGCTTAAAACTACCAGTATATTAAATGCACGAGATGCTCTGCGTCTGTACAGTTTGATGAGGTACTCTCAAAAGTTGCTGATATGGATCCTTCGTCATACACAGGGCTGAATGAATGCAAAACACTTCATTCAGTGCCGAGATCTTTTCAAATCTAAAACACCGTTGAAACAAATAAAAGTTGTGCAAAACAAAACCCTTCTTGAAACCAAGTAGGCAATAGCCCCGTTTTCAAGCGCGTGTTCCCGGATACCTCCGCACAGGGTGTGATGATATCCGAGGATGTTGAATTGTGTCCCAGCGATTGTGTAACTTCATCTTGCCACACCACACCAGGGCGTACCGGCGACCTCTTCGACAGTTACAACAGCACAAAATCGCAGGATGAAATTGCTGTCTTGATTGATCTAGCCGTAGGTCATAAACGTTTCAATGGCATACTTAATTTGGAGGCAACCTCGCACGAAAGTTCAACTAGAAAACTATAGTGGTTAGATGACAGTGCTCCTGCGGAACCAAAAAGGATACCGAGCTGTCAACCTATCCGCGCGAAAACAAACAAACACGGTCTGACTCCGCCTGTTCATTAGCCAAATACACCGCTGTTTTAGCGTTGTACATTTCCCGAGGGAACCATAAAATCGACCGTCATTAGGGCAACTTTGATAACAAACCTTCCTCAGCTCATTGCCCAGTGGGTCACTGAAGCTTATTTCCTTGGCATCGCAAGACAAAAACAACACCAATAACCGAAATTCACAGTCAGCGACTTAAAGACCGTATCTATTACCAGCCCCATATTCTAGCCGTTTGCATAACCGTAGCATCCATTCACTTGACGCATCTTCTATTACAAGGGGTAAATTTATTGGATTGGACAAATGCATCCATACGAAGCCAACCGGTGATTCTCAGAAGGCTAGGGCCGGCTACTGTTGGCAACGTGAGCAGACGGACATGTCAACGCGGTGACCAATCAGGATAGCACGTTGTCTCAGCATCAAATTTTGTCATAATGTGCATCGAAGCAAAATAAGTAGTTTAACGGCTTCAGGCGTTTAGGTAAACGAGCTATATTCGGAACTGAGTCGACTGCTGCATTTTGTCCATAAAATAACCAACAGAATCTCAATAAACGGAGATTTGTTTTGTGTCAAAAAGTCTGCTTTTTACTACGCTCCGGCAGTTAGCGACTTTTCAGCCAAAGGCTCGACCAGAGTCCTGTTATTACTCCCATGGCTCTTGGCCCTAAATACAATGCCCCTTTCCGTATGAAAACCTCTCACAATATGAATGCTCGCTTGAACACAACCCGCGATCTCTATATAGACAGGTTGCCTGTGAGCATGACGAATTTACTTCAACTTTGCCCCTATTTGTGTATCACATGCCGTTCGAACCTCGTTCATCAAGTTCACTCTTCACAGTTCCGTTATACCACTCTACCCTGTTGACATTTTCCCACAACTTTGTATCATGGACTCAAATGCATGTAGCACTCTATCGGTCACTAATGAGCGCATTAGAAGTACACTAAACCATGTGACGTCATTAAAATCTTCGAACTAAGAAATCCCTTCTGATTTGGATTTTTTCGAAGGCCTAAACGTGACGTCGAATGGGAAAAAGTTGCCAAATTTGCTGCTGGGGTGATTCAACGAAGCGCACTGGGACCCCTACTTCTAGTATGTGTACGAAAGATATATGTGAATCTATTACGCATGGTAAACTAATTAAAATTCTTGATTACGTTAAAATTTTCTTCCCTCTCCCTTCTAACAATCTCAATTGTTGTTTAGATAATATACAAAATGACTTCATGTCATTGGAGTCTTGGTGTCAAACTCCAACACAGTTGCGCGTGGTTGTCATATACCAGAGAGTTTTCTAAGACCGGGTGATCATCGTATAACAATCACCATATCGGAGCGCGACCTATGTATACGTTATTCGGATTCACTCAATTTTGCTGAACATATATCCTTCCTAATATCTACAATTGGACAAAAGATAAGCCACGTCAAGCCTACCTTCTTACTTCCTGCTGCTCAACCACACCTTCATAAACTACGCATACGACCCCATTTCGAGTAATGCAGGTTCAAATACAGCCACTTTGGCAGGTCCAATAGGTTAGTTCTTGAAGACCTGTACCGTGTAATCACGAAGAGTTTAGTAGGTTATGCATTTTCTCTGAGCTACAGAAAACGCTGCCGGACGATTGCACTCGAGCATTTTTGGTTACTGCGTCTCAAGCCGAAACATACACTTATGCGTAGTCTAGTTTATGAAAGTAGGCTCACCGTTAAATTCGCCCTCTGCTTGTCAAATAGCTCCAAGTACAACCTAAGGAACAAGAAGCTCACCTAGGTAACTCTCAGAGCCAGAAAGCTAAGTTCAAGCTGTTTTCTAGTAAAATGTCCCTACATTTGGAACAAACCCACATAAGCAATTTGAACCGAAAGAAACACAAATCAATGTAAACGGGCTTATAAACTTGCCTTACATTAACGGACATCATGTCCATTCACACGCTCTGCTTGCATGAGGAAGGTATATTTGATAATCGTCTTATTAATATCTGAGCGGAAACCCTCTGAGCCACATAATATTACGTCCTGTATCTTTCTGAGTGGTCCAAGATATTAATTTCACCATCAAAAATAGCGGTCTCAAGTTTGAAGCTCATTAATGACTCCAACAGGGTAGGTCTTGCACATTATTATGCCTAAAACTTGTGTAAACGAAAACTTGTTTACAGACAATATGTATAGATACCAATGTATACACGCTTGCTCGCAGTAATACGATCATCACTGTATGTTATGTGGCTACTGATCAGTATGCAAAAGCTGTGCACACTGAAACCGTTTTACAAAACATAAGTACATACTTAACCTTTGTATCTCACTTCTGTATAAGACTCTCGCGTTATCCTTTGTGTGTCTTCCTCTGGTTTAACTCCTAATAGTAGATCATTCAACAATCTTTCTGTATTAAACAACACCCTACCTACATATCAACCGCATAAACCAGATCAACATAAACTTCAGTAATAATCATACGCTAGAAAAAGCTGCCAGTCGATCTATTTTCGTGCCATATGGCAAAAACTGTCTGCTGGTGCAAGGTGTTTTGTTAACCGACACAAACTCTTTAATTTTACATGAATGGCCCTGTGAAAAATTACATCTTCCATTATTCGTCGTAGTCCGTATGACGATTTGAAATTCTACCAATTATCACGTGAGTTAGGTTTTATACCTGATTCCACGAATATGTCTAATGCCAGAAAATGCTACACAATATCTGAACACGTAAAATGCCGCATCAGTTGGACGATTTGTGAGTTTTGTAACAGTGTTCTTTTTAACAGTTACCGGATTACTGTCCAGACGTCTGTCCATTTTTCACGAGAGTCCGGGATTTCTTGTCTCTCCTTATCCCCGCAGAGTTTTTACACACTTTCCTGACTAGATTCATATAGGATAATGACGAACTTCTCCGAATTCCAGTTTTGCCATCCATAGATCACGTTTGTTCTGCATGACCTTGACTATTTGATCAGACGTCAAAAAATAAATGTAAATTGATGCAGTCACAACTCGTTCTAATCACATTTCGTGGAACATGAGGCCTAGACTTTTAGAAGCGTGTGTGTTAAGTGCTTATTCGTAAAATGAAATTTCTCGCTCTCCCTATGTCTTTTCCACCGGCTTATTTACACATTTAGCGTATTGTACTACTATTGTAAATTTGTTTATCCACGAACTGCGAAAATTCGTCCCCACCGTTTGTATTCCTTATTTTCCCCCACTAACTTGACGCTTGTTCCCACTACCTCACCCACCCCGTTTAGTTTTATTGAACTAACGTGTCATTAAATGTCCTTGGCGCGAGTGGCCATTCTTGTCCTGGTCTGCTGGCGTGACGGTTCACCTTTGACCTTGTTGGTCCCGTTGAGAAACCATTGATTTTGCTGCACGAGACTATCGTCGCGAACGATTGAGGTTTGCATTTTGTAATTATTGATGCACTTCTTTAATAATACCGTAGAAATTGTTGGATCCAATCTTGTTCTCATTTTGGGGATCCGTTTTTGGGCTACGCGTAACTCAACGATGAGAAGTGAATCGTTACAACTATTATTTGTGTGTATTGTGCCCATTAATTGTGCATCACCCAACATCGAGATAATTGTTAACGCTTCGCGTGCATCTCACAGGTGCGCTGAGAATTATAGTACTATTATTACTACGCGGATGCGGTGTGATGAGAAAAGATAATAATCGCCTACTTCCTTTCAGCCTAGAAAAGATCGGAGTATTGACTTATGAAATCTAATCATGTGAAAACACAACTCAACCCTACTCGTTCCATGTTTTCACCCCAGTTTATATCGTCCTTCCAATTTCTGGTCATTTACTGGACCTTCACCTAGATGTTTCGTTTTATCGCGTCAATCTGATAGTTGTGTGAATAGCCAGTTTCCTTTAATGGTATAATATCTGAGTAGCGTCCGCATTACATTTCAGAGGCTGTGCTCGTCCCCGCTGTTTTTGAACCTCTCGACTGATTGGAAGAACTCTGTTGAGTCTGATCGTCATATTAGGTGATAATCGTTCAACTTTAAAACACTGATTTCCCTTGATCCCGTTCACCAATAACGACAGTGGATATCGCGAGATGTTAACATTTCGTCTACTCTCTTCAATCACAAGCACAAGACAGTAGAATGTATAGGACATGTGGATATCAACAACAATAGAAACAATAAACGACTGAGTTTACATGAAGCAAGAACTGTGATCATTTCAAGGGCGGACAAATTGCATGAATCAACAGTTTGTGCACCGTGTCTGGCCAACCCATTTAACGTCGCCTTAATGCTGACAAACATTTGTTTTGCTTGCACTGTGCACGGGTCTCAGAATTAGCCCAAGACTCCATCCTCCAAAACACTCATGAAGTCACAGCCGTAGGCCAAGCTTATCAAACTCCCAACGTAGGACGTCGTCTCTGAGAAACATCGCTTCGTTTCATGACGTTGGCACCCAACTGACATTGAGGGCTACAAGTGCGTGATCTGCAATCAGCTTGAGGTGCCCAGCTGCGAAGTGGACTATTTGTTCACAAATCTTGCTATTTAAATTGAGTTCTACAGAATGCGGACAAGTCAAACAAAATCACTGTTGGACGTAATCGCTAGCGACCAATTCAGACGACATCACTTCCTCACCGTTCTGCGCAGGCATTTGCCTCAACAGGCTGTTGTCGACTACGTACGGGATGTTATGACCCCTTCTAGATCAGCCATAAAAGATAACTGTTTTGTAGATGACTGCTTGTTATCGGTTGTGGTCCTGTCTTATCTGTTTTACCGTAAGGGATCGCAAACCAAATGTGTCGCTACGAACAGCTCCGCTGTATTTGTTTTTTTTTAAGCTGATATTGACTGTGATCTTTGAACTCTTGGTCAGCTTTCATGGCATCCAGGCCTTTTACATCTACGAATACGGTGGAACAGTTTACTATCTATATTGTCACCTGCTGTAACGAATGGGTTAGTCGCCATGTTAACAATGGCCTCAGCGTGATACTAAAATACTGCCACGGAAGGTGATGATGGTAAATTCTGGGGTGCCCCTAGGTTGTAGTCGTTCATAACTATCCAATTCCCTTTAAAGTAGTCGCGTAATATTGGGGGATCAACTACCATCCTGGAAGAAGCGTAAATAAACCGAAACAAAATCGAAGCGTGATATTGCAACCTACCTTGACTTGTAGTTCCCTTGCTGAGTAAATCAGCACAAGTCTCGGAAACAAAATCTTCTCGGTATTACGGCGTACTGCTTAACTCAAGTTCTTGTGTCCGGGCACGATGTTTTGTGTCTTTCCCGTTTCAGATTTTTCCTCGTGTCAATGTGTGTTAGAGGGCTTAATGGCTTCTTGGCTCGACAGGGTTTGTGACAGATAACGGTCACAAACCACGGGCTGGATAATATGTGCGTGTGGGTGAAGTGAAACAGGATGGCACAGACACCGGTTGTTTCAGACGAGCCGGGCTGGCCAGATGTGTCGTGTGTACAATGAATGAACACGGCTATTCATCGAGGCCACTTTACAGTTCGGAATGTAAGGTAAAAGGTGACAAGATGTAAAACCGCATTGAGGTATCAACCACGACGTATCAACGCGATCATTAGTGGAGACAGAAAAAATGTGTCAAAACTGTGTCAGTTGTAAGTTCCCTGTCAAAAGAGCACTTAGAGAACAAACGGCCTTCAAAACATGAGTTATCACAGCGAACATCAGGATCTTAAGCTGTTTAACGAACAGAGATATCGTGCTCACCTGCGAAACACCTCCCGACTCCGCATACCCTTGTTCATCTTTCTTAATCGGCACCGAAAGTGCAATTGCAAGAAGGAATATTTTCCACCTTCATCATTAACATCACGATCTGCTCCGTCGGCGCCATTCGGTCGCACTCCTTCTGCGACAATCTGAATACACGATGGGGATAAGTGAACACCCCAAGGAAACCTCACATATTTTCAATTCGTCAACCAGATTTCTGTTGAAAAGGCTTTCATTATGGAGGGAACTACCCAAACCAGTAAAACTGACAAAAAATATGATAACAACAGAGAACAGTTGTAACGGTAACGGATACGTGCAAAAAGTATGCGTACAACTAAAACAGAAGAGGTATCAATAAGAACAGAACGACTAACTGATAGGTGAAGGTCCGCTGAATTGAATAGGTCACCATACGTCAGAAGGTCAGTGTCAGAGAGTAGGTTCGCAAGACGGCCGATAGATAATCTCTCACGCGGAGTGGGATAACAAACATCGAACGTTGGTAAATCAGCGAATACGCGCAGCTAAAACATTTCGTGCAATTATTTCACCGTCCCAAAACTCCACACAAATTAAAAAACAGAATCTGTGCAAGCTAACTTTCGTTTTTATTCTTCTTACCGAACAAACCCAAAAAAGACGATGCTTTCAAACAGGTGTGTAGATGAAGTTAGCAAGACGGTATATATAAAAACATACAAAAATGAACTACAAAATATAACTACGAGCTATGGACAATGAATTGTTGTGTGCCTGTTTTATACACTTTCCGCCTGCCTGTCACTCTGTAGGTCCTGTTATCTGCCCAGTTTGTAAATGTACGTTTCGAGTGTGCTTGCGATCGCTTGACGTTGACAACTGAATTCTCACACCATACCATTTTCTATTGGAAGCATTTCTCAAACTGGCAACCTATCAACCTGTGAACCTTTCAAGTCCACGCACACTGTTCCCCTTCTTCGGTCTCACGTACCGCGGCGTTTTCATATGGTTGTGATGTCTGTTCAGCACAAATTGGGGACCTCCGATCAGAGGCCAAACTGCTAAAGCGTCTAAACACCGCTGCCGGCAGACCAGGAGCGGTGATACCTCGGGCGGCAACCAGAGCAAGATACACTTACTCCCACACCGTTGTCCATTCGGAGATTGTGGGTTGAAGCAGTTCTCCTCTCTTTGGCTACAATCCATCTCACCCCTGAGTCTCTAGTCTTCTAGCAGTGTGACAGAGAGGTCGAAGCAACGCGACCCAAAAAACTCTTTTGGTCACAAAAAAGCTACGCACAGCATCAAATGATAAGACCCCAACTAGGTGCCGTCGTGATAACAAAAAAGCGGTGCGGATCAAAATTAGTTATTATTGGTGGATCTTGGCTTATGCCAGAGATAGAAACAGGCCTATGGAGGTGCGTTTATAACAATATCGGTTGCAGGTGACTAGTTGTTTTTTTGCACGTTTTGTTATGGGGCAACGGGCTGATAAAGTTACTTGCTGTTCAAAATAAGCCTCCTCATTTGGCAGAACGCCTGCACTGTTTAGGGAAGGGCTGAAGTCGTCTGTGGCAGCATACCTATGGAAATGTGCTATTCTGGTGATCCTATTCAAGAGGGAATGTAGTTGGAGTTGTAACTAGAAGGTTCGCTGATGCCTCCTCCAATGAGTGTTGATCTGTTGGTCTTGTCTATCATCGTTGAGGTCCCTCGTGGTGTGAAGAAAGTTTACAACAATTATCATGTATTTAGGCATTCACTGATGGTTGCGATTATTTTTCTTCCATTCTCCCTTCCCTCATTCCTCTCGCCCACAAAAATTGCTCGATAGTCAAAGGTTGCGCGGGTAACTCGAAGTTTGTTTCAAATTTTCTCGATGTCATTGTCTATTCATATTTTTGTCTTATTCGTGCCTTGTATATCAAAATTGGGCATACGATAATTGTTAGTCGTTTTTGAACAGCATACTAATTTCGTCACTTATTAAATTATTTGGTTTGCAATGTTTTTTCTGTTTCACATAGTACCGTTTAACACATCTATATAGCCGATTATTATCTAAACAGATGTCTTTTCGGTTCCACTATTTCCTAGCTTTACATTCTGCCCCTTTTGCCTACCGTTTATTTATCACGCTAACACTTCCGCCTTTCTTCACAGTGACACGCACGAGATCCAGCAAAATCGGTGGATCAGAAGTATCGAGTGCCTGTGGCCGTTTCGGTCGTCATATGATTGTTCAAAACGGTATGCACTGCCAGACGTGTCTACACTGGTACCAAATTAAGTGAACCGGCCTCAAGGAGGACAAGTACACTCTGCTGGCTTCGTCAAAAAAGCCACTTATCTGTGTGAGCCGCCATTTCGTGAAGGTTGCATTTCGTCCGAGGCTGTATCCGTTCCGCCACTCGCCACCGCCAGTGAGCAGAAACGAGTCACGGTAATGTGTACTTGCAAGACGTTTGAGGACGTCACTGCAATGCACACGGCCACGGTTGAAAAGGCTCTGGTTGAAACACAGACAGCTTTATCTGACATGTAGTCAAAACCGAACTCACTGAACGAGTATATTGCGTTCACCCTTCCAGGTGTGGAGGTTGCCCGTAAGGCAGTAGCTTTGTCCACGGCGCAAATTGAGAAAGCCGCGACAACCTTGAGGGACAAGGCATTCCGGGAGAGGAGGCTCGTTTTGTGAGGACGATTTCCGACCACACCCTCTTCAGGTAAACAAACAGGAGCGGTGTTAATCACCGCATTCCATCCAGAATTAACAAGCTCTGTTTCTGCCAGCAAACTTCGCTCCAAATCTACCAGGAAGTCACTTAGACTTCTTGTGACGTTGCGCGCGAAGGTCAGCACGGGGGAAGTACTGA
Organism: Paragonimus skrjabini miyazakii; assembly: GCA_014338405.1. Lineage (NCBI taxonomy): Eukaryota > Metazoa > Platyhelminthes > Trematoda > Plagiorchiida > Troglotrematidae > Paragonimus > Paragonimus skrjabini miyazakii. The sequence goes on from JTDE01004141.1 coordinate 43,328, forward strand.
ATAAGTCAGTTCAGTCAAAGAAGTCATGCTAATTTCAAGGGAGTTTCATTGCATCGCTCATTGCAGGAGTGGCAGAAACGCTCCCAGCTTGATAGAGCAAGGTCACGTATTAATTCTGACCCCAAACTTCAAGCGAACGTGAAGGTGCTTATTCCCATTCTCAAGAGAGGACCAGCGACTCCGAATGGACCAACTCATGTGCACACATCCACACCAAAGATGACTGCCCCATTCTCTTGGATGGCCAATCATCTTTTGGGCTGCACGAGTTTGAACAAGTGGCCCCCAAAGAGGCAACAGATCTGCAGTCTTGTTATAAACCTTCAACTATCAGACCTCCAAAATGTTCCACCAAGGCTTACTTTATTCCTAGGGTTTACAACACAGTGAGTTTGCTTGGGTCACCTCTAGCTCTCAGGAAGTCTCATACTTGGCTCATTCCAGCCGCATTTCCCCCTGCCGGATCACGGTCATTTCTTCCCAGGTTCTCTTACAACCTAAATTTTGAGAGTGCAAAACTCCAAACCACCCTCCGGTACTTTAAAAAGTGAAGGCAGCCAGCAGACCATCAACCTTGAGCAACCGGAAACGGACGAAGCGTCCCACAGGAACGCTCACCTATGTTCAGGCGGTGATGAAACGGCCGCAACCCTCCAAGAGGGCTCAGGAAACTGACGCCGTCTACACACTCTACCTCGCTACTAGGACTGCTTTCTCATGCTCTTCCTCGCGCTCTTCTGTCTCTTTTTGCACCCAGCCAAATTAGGAGGTAGCCCTCAAGTGTGTGTACGCTAACTGTCTAAGTCTTTTAAACAAACTACCTGAAATCAGACAGTTGGTACACGACACTTGTCTTCATAGTCTTTCTTTAACAGAAAACTGGCTTTCCGCATATGTAAGTGATACAGAACTGCATGTTATTAGATACTCACAGTACCGAACAGACTCCCCCCGTGGACGCATGGGAGGCTGTGCTGTTTCCCTAAGCCAGACGCTGCCAGTACCAACTGTCATAGGGGGAATTACCTCCCCAATGAAACTTGACGGACTGTGGTTTAAACTTCAACTTCGTAGCCGTGACGTGCTCCTTGTCGGTGTTATTTACCGATCGCCATCGTGCAGCGCATCGGACGACGAGGTCATTCTTGCCGCCCTAGAATGACTCCCATCTACATAACTTTTCTCTCATCTTCTCATTACGTGTGACTGTAACGCACCCAAACTCAACTATATAGCTGCCTCTGATGAGGACTCTGGCTCCGGAGTTTCGAAATCCCCGGCAATGTTGATCCATGAGAAGGCCTGGACACAAAATGTCGAGCTACCCACACGGTACCGTTCAGGATAGACACCCTCATCACTTGATTTGTTTATTACAAATGAAGCTCATCTGATAGATAGAGTGGTCATCAACCAACCGCTGGGACATAGTGACCACATATTACCTGCTTTCGCTTTTATCTGTTACTGGTTCCAGAAAGCTGACTTTGGCGCACCGAAGACATTATTAAGTACACTCAGACTCGTGTCTAACTCAGTGAACACCAATCATCTTTCTTTTAAGGTAGCCATCCACGAAGTCGACGAGGCATTTTATCCCCGCAAATTATGGAAGTTCTCATCTCCGTCACCGCTTCCTCGGAACATACGACGCCTTCTTGATTTATGTTCTCGTCTGTTCTCTAAGCAGAAGCTAACGGGCAAGCCGGAGGATCTAGAAGCCTTTCGCTCTGTACGTAACAGATGCAGGCAAGAAATCCGTCAACCTACCAAACAGGCACAGGGAAGAATCCCACTAGTAGCTCGTGAGAACAAAAATATTCTCTTCAAGTACATGAGTCGCCAGAGAAAAACTGAGCCCTCAGCGCTTTCTCTGCGGGTTCCCGACGGGGAAACCTCCTCCAACTCCCAGGTGGTTGCTGAGACTTTCAGAGATTACTATTCAGCAGTTTACAATGTGGTTCCAGCAACCAGAATCCGATTCTCCCGAGAAGAAATATCCAGTGCCCACTCGTAACAGCTGAATTCTCTGTGCTCGACGTTCAGAATCTCTTGCCTAAGATCAACCCTTATGGTGAAGTGGGACCAGATGGGATACATCCTCGGATCTTCAA
>JTDE01004142.1:0-37737 GCA_014338405.1 Paragonimus skrjabini miyazakii
CATTAAGTAGCAGGGACTCCCATAGGTGATACTGCACTCTGATCTTCCTTCCTGCACTTTTCCTGCGGCTTTTAGCATGTCAAAATATATGCTCCGATCCTACTACTGAATAGCAGTTGTATGAGTAGTATGTTACGATCGCTCAACTCCACTACACTAGTACCGGTACGTGTGTGCACCGATCGTCCCATAATGATGGAGCGGGATACAAAGTCCAGAGTTCAAGTCATTTCACGGACTTTTAACTGAAAGGGTTACCCTGAGTGCTTACCCAAAAACAGACTACATCACCGAGTCGGGTTAGCAAACAAACCCAGCGCACCGTTGTACCCACAACCATACTAGCTGATATGAGTGTGTACATGTATCTCAGGTCAAATCATTGGGCCCAGTCGTCCCAGTGTTCTGGCTACCCCGGTCCACGATCGATAACACCTGGCTGTTGACAAACGTCTTGGAGTTTGAAAGGCAACACCAGACTGGAAGTCATCAGGTAGCCATGTATGTGCAGCCACGAGAATATTTTTTGAGAAAATAATGAGGAACTACACTCACAAACAAGACAAATTAGTGGGACACTATTTGGAAACCAATGCTCTTTCCCCAGTAATAGACACACAACATGCTGTTTTTCTGGCTTTACCGTACCGTTTGCGGATTCCGACAGGACGGTTTATAGCTTTGTTGCAAAAACGCTAAGTGTCACATTGCATTTCGTAGTCATGTGGTCTCAGTGTCAAGCCATGTTTTTCTACATCAGAAGAGACTCAATTGTGAAAACTCTGAACTTCGGGTGGATTCGAACTAGCGACAGAAACAACATGCCAGAGGCGGCAAGCGCTTTACCAGCTGAATCACGAAGCAACGCCGGAAGCGCAGAAATTTCATATTTGGACCTAGTGTTGTGAGCCAAGAACGCAGATGTCACAAGGGTTGTTTATTCGAAAAAACAACACATGGGTTAAGCGTTTAAACAGGACCACAAACAAAACCACTCATGTGCGTACGGTACTCGGTCCAGACCGCTTCACTTGTCACAGACGCCAATACTCAGTTTCTTTACGTAGCAAGGACCATTTTGGGCGATTTTGCACTCCGATGTTTATTCCCGTATATTTCCTGTGCTACTTCGATGCCAAAATATCTGCTCTGGTCCTACTACTGAATGGCGGTGGTGTGAATAGTATATTACGATCGCTCATCCTCACCACACTAGTTACCCATGTTGTTTCTGACCCTGTTCCGAATCAGGTCGAAGTCCAGATTTCTCCCAGTTAGGTCTCTTTTAAATTATCAAATCTGTCAAACTATTTATCAGTTCTGCTGCATGTCCTGTTGTCACTAGGTGCATGAGAACCATCAACACAATCTTTTGAAGTGTGTCCAACGAAAGAAACCACATCAGGGTCTGGTTTAGAAGAAGTAACAGTCGATAATGAAACCGCGCGAAAATTCCCAGTGTAGTCATGAAAAATACTGTGTAGAGAACAAACTCGTTTTCAGTGATTCATCATCAGGTTAAATACATCGCATTTATATCACGAATTTTACAGGGGAGTCATTAAAGGGGGTAAACGGGGAACGGGTGGTTAACCTGGTCAGTCAGTTCAATGTCACGCTACAATCAAGTACCAACTTGAACCATGGGACTTGACAGGCTAACAAGATGTGGGGTTGGCCATGGCAGATCCAACGCCTGAACGAAACGTTTCTGGGCGCACAGGGGTGGGTTGTACAGGCGAATTCCAATAGCTTCAGCTGTGAACAGAATCCTACGCCTCACTGTCCTCTACTGGGTGGCTTTAACTCGGCAGATTGGGCGAAATGCGTCCGTCACATTGACAGTGATTCGAATCCACCACTGTTGACTGATTTCGTTATTCCAATGTTGAGCCAAGCTAGGTGGTGTTACCGAACCCGTTCAGATAAGCGTCTGGTCGTGCGGCCAACATAACCTGATTAGCCGCCCATTCCCCGTTTACCCCCTTTAATGATTCCCCTGTAAAATTCGTGATATAAATGTGATGTATTTAGCCTGATGATGAAAAGTGCATCATTTGAATTATGCAGATCGTGGTGGATTCCATTAGCGACAAATGGTTACAACTTTGTAATGAATGTTTGCCTCCATTATTGAGCAAAATTACTACTGTCTTCACATTGAACATAGCTGAAAACGCAGCTTCATGGTATCTGATTTATAGTATGTCACGAAGGAGTTGTAGTTATTGAACTTTCAGGATTAATAGCAAATGATGAACTAGATCGAGCACAATGGTCAGAAAATGTTCAAGCACATGTTTAATACCGTTATTCTCGTGGATCTGAAAACAGTGTTTGCTGTAACCAGGTGCTCAGACTCACGAAAACTCGAAGCTTTGTCCTCAAAACCACCCAATATGACTTGAAAACCATGGTGATTTTAATGCGTAGACAGAACACAGGAACTAACTATTCGTTTTTACAACCCATTAGCTAATTTTGCATGAATTTTGATCTGATTTTGTAACACGTTAACAACCCCGAAGCTTGTGAGAGAAATGGATCTATCTCGCTTGGTATTTGCCTTCTAGATATTTTTCATGTGGAAACACACTAATTGAGGGGAGGGGGTTCTCGGATCACTCTTTAATTGTTGCAAGAAGTACTTGTATTGTTGGAATGACGTTGAAGATGTTCACCGAAGTCACACTTATCCATAGGCAAGTTTTAACATGATCTAACTGCCATGGTAATAGTAGCTTACTAAGATCTGTGTCCATGACTACATGTGGTCCGCGATACTGAAACAGTTTCAGGTCAAGTCAAGTGATTACTACCCTTTGTACACGCTGAGGTAAATTTTACTTTTTTTTCCAGACCTAATTCTTCAGCATATGGAAGACAATCGGTTAGGTGAACTTGAAACCCGAAGTAAACTGTTCATTCTGTACTTCATCAGTATGTTGGGCGACGGCTACAGTCACTGTCAATTGATCCGGTTTCGTGGTCAATTCAAGGACAAAAAAGGTGAATTAGCACAATACTGGAGCCAAATAAGGAACAACAACATAATAATGTGACTGAATGCGTGTTTGTATCAGGAACCAGAGAGATTCAAATGAACAGAATGAATACTGGAGGTAGATGATTACTGTGTACATGAATGGATGGCTATGTACTGAAAAGTCCCCTTAGCGGTTGCCTATCATTAAAAAAAACGGAATATCAGTATATTTGCGTGTTATGAGACAGATTGTAGAACTCTGTCCAGCTTGATAGTTCGGGTAAAGCGTTCAGTATAGTGGAAGAATAAAATCAAGCCGGGTGTTCGTTACCTAGTGCAGTGAAGTTGAACGATCGTAACATACTACTAATACCACGGCTATTCAGTAGTGCCATCCGCGTTCTTGGATCACAACACTAGTATCACGTCGTTCGCCTATCTATTCACATTTGTGTAGTCATGAACTGGTGTAGATTCCATGTAAATTAAAAACAAGAACCGTGTAGATTACTAGGTCCATGGTGATGAAGTCCGATCACTAAATTAGAGTAAATGACTTCAATTCGCAATGTTATCTCAGAAATTTTCGAAAGTCAAATGCTAGATTCGTTAAGGATTTCAGATTAACGTATCTTTATCACTGTCTTCAAACACACTGCACAGTCTAAGAAAACATGTGCGACCAACCATAGGGTTTCCATCAAGCAGTGACAGAAAAAAGAACCTGACAAATGAGGAGATTAAAGGCTAGGTGTGAATGATGTTAGACGAACCGACTAGACCTCGTGATGTTCACTTGAGTTTCCATCCGAGCTAGAATTAGCCTTTTGAAACTTTAACATGCTAACGATGTATGAAACTGAATGAAACTTGACCGTTCCGTTCTAGGGATTTGTGTGACACATGCTGTCCTCCGGTATTCAGCAACTGTGCGTTGTATGAAACACCGAGTAAATAACTTAGTTGGAATTTAGCATAAAAATCCAGCCTATTGTATAAAGAAGGTCGGTGATGTCTAACTTGAAGCGAAAATTTATTTATAAGTACTTGAAAAGTAGAATCCTGTGAATAACGTGGCTAATACCAGAATGACCGAACGATCGCCTTGGCTGTTTCTACCTTTTACCGATGACTACTTGTTTTTCCCCCTTACAGTCTAGGTGCAAAGTTTACTGGCTTCTATTGAAGGAATGGAGCCAACGCTGGTTTCAACCTTGGTTCAATTGGGTCATCCAGTGTGCACGCTACAACGGGTTCATTTTAATTTTTCCCTCAAATGATCATGCAACTGAACTTGTCACTCTAATTTTGAATGACCTTACAATATTGATCACCCCATCTTTGCATAGGTAACCCAGCGAAACTCTACGTGGGTGAAAGAGAAGATACATGTTTAACTTTGATTTCCTGGCCAGGTGTCAGCTTACTTTATTGGGTCGTGATCAGTCCGGTCACGCGCGAGTCAAATAACTTCAACTAGGGGCGGATTCTGATCGTTCTGTGATTCGCCATCTGTATTCGGTATCGCAACAGCGACTTGGGTGATCGACCGCAATGCACGTTTTGCCCAGATCGCAGGAAACGGACTACAGAGTAAAAAACCAGCAACCGCCAGACAGTGTTCAAAGTTGTGGAGTTTTCTTGTTAATGTACTCAGTTAGCACCGAAACATACTGGAGGTGAGAATCAAAGTTGTGCGGTGGATGAACTATGATCTCAAATGTTTAGGCCTTTTTTCAGGTCTAAAGCAAATAAAAGCTGAATGGATCTATTGTGTACATGCTGATTTAATGCGTTCCTAATAACTTAATGCTGTGTACCAATAAATATCATTCTTGGCGCCCTTGATTCATGACTTAGTTGCGGGAGCCGGAGTCATACACTGGGTGTCGGCGCACTTGTGAGTGTTAATAACGTAACTTTTCAGCGGACCAACTCTGCAGTGGCAGACTTACAAGTCAGTCATAGTGCCCTGAAGGCGCCACAATCTAACTGAAGGACATTCCCGTTTTTGAGGACAAAACGACCCAGACATAAGAAAGAAGGCAGATATGATTGTGAAAACCATATCGATTCTTGGGGCTTTCCCGGCGAACGCTGAAGAATCGTATCTGTGTGGATGAAAAAGTACCAACAGTGGTGTTTTGTTGGCGTTTGCTATGTATTACGTTCTTGTGTATTACGAAAGCAAAAGGTATAAGTCACTGTCTCAATTCTATATTGAAAACGTTCCTTAGAAGAAGCTCGGTGCAATTTTATTTAATGACAAGTATAGTATTGATAACATGTTCACCACGCATAATATAAGATCCTCTCCCATACAACAAAAAATGTTGGTTTTGGAGAATTTGATGGATAGGGTCGTGCAAAAAACTTGGGTTTGTTATATGGGAACTTCATAGCACGCCTGACTCCAAAGGATTTGATATTGACTTCCATGCATGAGCTGAGGGAAGGATATAGATTGGTAGTTGGATTTTCAATATATGACAGTAACATACACAAATGTCTAAATAAAAAAAGATCTCACACATGCTTGCGTGTAACATGACCAACGTGTTACGTTGCCTGTATAGGAAAATACTGTGTGGACTCAATTAATCACAAACGGTAAAGAAGATGTACATCGCACATTTTTAACGTTCTGAAACTCTGTTATAAATATAGATGCTTTGTGGCAAATAAACTAAGCTTGAACTTGCCTGATTTTGAGTTGTTCATTGCGATTCACCCCAATTGATGCTAAACTGATGGTCACTATTTAGACGCGGTTAAAACCATACTTTTCTAGATGTTTACTACAGTAGTGAACACTGCGAGACTTTCAGTCTGTCAAAGCTGACAGCTTGTTTGTAATAGTTACAAATCATATATCGCCAGAAAACTCCAATCGTGTACACTTTGTTGTTTATGTAGGCTAATTGCTTATTCCACAACACGTCCTCTATCTCGGACTGGTGTGTCGTTATTGATTTTTTGATAACCAAGCTTAGTGTTGGAATAATTTCTAACAGATATCCGTCTGAGATGTTCCTGTCCTGACTAGTGATTAGGGTAAGAGAAGTGTAGTTGAAAGGTCATTCTAGTGTTAAGTAAAGTCATACTATGACGGTTAGTGTATACATCAGTCAAAACCTTCTTCCCTGATCCACAAAGCAAACCCGATAAAACATGTGAACTAACAACTAGAAATGCCTCCTTCGCTCCGTCAGATTGGCATGGCCACCCTATCATGCACGCTTGGAATGACCTAACCAATGCAAGACCATACATTTGGACCGCGTGCACAGCAACACTTTGCGACGCTTACGCTGGCTGTGTAGCGAAAGGTCAGAAATTTCCGGAGTTTCAATACACTTTTAATTTTACGTAGTGGGAAGAATGACTAAACTTTGTTAATTTTGGCAGGTCGTCGACATATAGTGTGCGGAAAGAGCTGACTATGAGTTTACAAAAGTACCGTATTGATAAGAAAGTCGTAAGTTCTTAAATAACACGTGTCGCTGGGTATAGCAGGCTTAAGATAACCACCACCAAAGGACAGGTGCTCTATAAAGGCACGGAAATGGAATTTCCCCATTTCTGGCCGTACTATGGTTGAGTTTGGTAACTTTTTGGTATCCTGACTTACATTACGACAAGGTTTAAATGGTGCGCGTATTAGTCTGTCTCGTCCTACACATTTATTCGTTCTGATAAAGAAACATAGGAGAACAAAAAGGGTTGGACTATGAGGCTAAGTGTGACGCGTGTTCTCCCGACTTAAACGCAATAGGAAATTATTAAGACTGCATCGGGCAGAGAAGGAGAGAGGCAGATTGTTTCGTGACTATAGTGATCTCAGATTTATACTGACAACAATGTGAAAAAGCATGCCTTAAACTTGTATCAAAGGGGCAATTGAAAGCATGGTCAGCAGAATCGAAGGGGTATTAAATGCGAGGGATAATAATGTAGCGAAAAGTCGCTTAATAAAACACAATCTTTATTGTCCAACACTGTGATCGCCATGTTACACGCGTACTCGCGTTTATGAACGGGAATTCCGGTCCACAACACAGCTCCGGTTTCCGGTCACTCGTCGTGTGCACTTCCGCCCGGTTTTTGTGTGACCGACGCCTTTCGTCGGAGAGTTTTCCGCCTGCCATTCCACGTCCGTTGGTCCGATCTCGTTGAACGATGACTCACAGTGTTGTCTGTATTGTCCACAATCTGTGAACTTTGACCGTATTCTACGATCGTGTCGAGACATTTATCCGAGTGTTGGGATAATCGCACCCTCGCTGTGTGCTTTCGGACGTACCTCGCCCCATGATAAGGCATTCCGCCGACAGCTGGAATACACGCGAATCCGGTTTGATAATCCACTACATTAATACACGTTACTGATATAGGAATTCGTCCGATAAAAATAGGAACGATTCGACCCCTAACTTCGCAACATTTACAAGTGAGTGCTTTAATCCGTTTTTGTTAGGTTGACTGGTAAGTGCAAGCACTCCAATTAAAACAAGAAACTTAATGAAAGGGAAGCTACCACTTAAACACAAATGTGTGGTTGTGATGAAACTGGCTAAGATAAACCCATAAATCAGAGTTGCTCAGTTTATCGGGATCATGATGACCGATTATCGCTGTCATAGTAATCGGTTTCAATATGAACAGAGAAAGAGGCGTCTTCTTCTTGAGTTGTCTGGCTCAGTTGGTGATTACATCTGTAATTTCAGGAAGTCACTTATTTCTACCTAGTCCAGAAGGTGACTGATAATTCTTTAATGGTATCTATCACTCTTATGGCTGTTGAGCTGTTGTGTTCAAAGCATAGCTACTTTCAAGTCCAAGTGACAGTAGGAAAGCCGTTGAAAATGCTGTGTTTTATAGTCCATGAAATCCCAGTTCCCTGCTTCATAGATGAACGTAGGTAGTTTATCAGTAGTAACTAGTATACGGCTGAAAGGTCTGAACTATCTAAGCCAGTGGCCCATAGAAAACAACTTGCCGTTCAACGGTGACAAATTTGGAGTCATACACCCTCGTAATCAAACTTGCTCTGGCAGATACAATAGCGAAACTAAATTGTTCGTAGAAATATGTGGACGAGACCAAGCTACCCCGGAGAGAGATAACCTAAATCTGTGTATTAATTGTGAATTCATGACTAAAAAATCATCAGTGGTCTCTCACCTCTTAGAAAGAAGTTGTGGAACCCTCCATCTTGAAGTCTTTCTCATTATGTTGGATTCTGTAATCTGTCCACATCTAGGGATGAACATACAGGTATGCCCTTCTTCTCTTACAGGTATGTCGTTCTTCTGTTACCAGATTTAGTTTTATTGAAAGCGTTCAGAGAATGGATGTTAGTGGAGGTAGGGTCCACTGTAGAATCCCTTTCCTAGAGAAACCAGTGGAAATGGGTGACTAACACCTTGGAGGAGGCCTGATTCTCACTTGCAAAATACTCCACACCTCAGATCATGTACTGATATGTGTGCACTCACTAAACAAGCGCCTAAAGGGTCATTCACTGAAACAGGACAACAGAATGGATAGGTTGCTATGTAGACAGCACTGCTTCATAGTTAGTCTGTTCACACTGTCGAACACACTGTCGAACTTTGTGGTCACGGGTGGATTGACAGAGTTTTAAAATTCTAAACTCCATCGGCACATACTCGACAGACAACCTGCACTACAAGATTCCTATCCGTCCTTCTAACCCAGTTCCACCAATCAGTAATGGCGTATTTTTGATAGGACGTTGATTCAGCGTGTTTGAATGTTTGCTGTTGATGTGTCAACACGCCATTAGCTTTATTCAAGTATTCTTCCGTTCACTTCCCTCTATCGTTTCTTTGAACTCATAAATGAGTTAACGCAATTTCCACCTGACCAATACTGACAAGAACGTACGAGTAAAACTCATTTTCCCTCGTTTACCAATCTACGAAACTAGGAACCTATGAAGAAGGTCCAGTGGACGTTCTCTGAACTTATTGGCTTTCATCAGAAAGATGTGTTCATTTTTTACGCAGCCTCGGTTGAAAGCTAAGCTTACTGTAAATGTGGGAATTCGCCGAGTCGAACCGTATTGCACCACAACTAAAATAACTCCAGTTTTCGGTGATTGACTGCTAAATCTTCAGCTTGCAAAAAATTGACAGTCAACACAAGGAATTCGTGGTGGATATAAATCTGGCTAAACTAAATTATTCTACCAAGCACCGCGAAAACAGAAGTGTCACTGAAAATGTGCTCCTTTCGTTTAAACCATCCTTCACCGAGGTATGACAGAAGTCAATGTCTAATTTTTTTCCCCATGTAATCAACCACTTCCAAAACACGTTTGTCTGAAAAAGTGTGCCGTTTAACTATCATCCGCTGATGTTGAAGTATGTCCACTTCGTGTGAAATTGTACGAGAAGTTGCATCTGAAATGTTTACGCTGCCTCAAAATCATTCGGGCTCATAGCTGGCTACAGTGAGCCGGATGAGTCTATGATTCATTGTTACGTGGCAGAAGCACACCATATAGAATGCAAATTGAGGTTGTTAGCTAACGGTACACGTGTGGTAATTTAACGAATGCCAGTGTTATCCAGACCGTAAAAAACAAAGATTATTCGGTTATCAGTCTGGATCACTGACCCCGTGGACAGACCAATGTTATACCTGCGTTCCGCATTTCTGTAAGACCACGTTCATCAATCACAGAAGCATTCACTGAACATAGTGTAGTGAAAACTGTTGCACTAGAAGTAGGATGTAAGGAAGAAGGGACACTGCTGAAGGAACCGGCCTACGTTTTATGTGGTTACCTAAACCATACATCAGTATTAAGCGAGATAAGCTTTAAATCGCCCAGTTGGGACCTACATTAAGCAATAAAAATTGATATTATTAACACACAAATACCAGACGAACCTTGTTTCGAAATTTTACCACAAAGTCCATTTGATGAAGACTCAGTTAGATTACCCTAGGGTTCATAGGAAGTACACAATGTTTACCAAGTTCAGTACTCGCTGTCAACACAGAACACCTTCCAAAAGCACTAGTGTTTATCATGAAAGAAATATGGCATTTTTAGCATATGGTACTCACGTGACGTTGGCAGGACAGAATGACCACAAAAGTCTACCTTGCAGCAACCGTCATAATAGACATGGGTTCATTTATAATACTAGATCGCAACAACATCAACGGTGCTAATGCAGTGAGGATGGACAATCGCAATATGCTACTCACACCACTGCAATTCAGTAGTAGGACCAAAGCACATTTTTTGACATCGAACAGGCCGCGGGAAGAATGCAGGAAGAAATATCGGAGTGCACCATCGCCCAAAATAATCATCGCTACGTAAAGGAAATGAGCACTGACATCTGTAGCAACCGAGACGGTCTGGGCCGAGTACCGTGTGCAAATGAGTGTTTTTGTTTGTAGTTCTGTTTAAACGATTAACCCATGTGTTGCTTTCTCAAATAAACAACCCTAGTGCCATCCACGTTCTTGGCTCACAACAATTGGTGCCGTGAGCGAGATTGGAGGATGAACATCCCATGGCCGCAGCCGTTCGAGGATGGGGACATTCAGAGCTTACTGACGGACCGACTTCGAGGACGTGGTGGAGACGGTCGGAGTGAAGACCAACCGAGCGGAGCTGGCGGCTCTGTGGATGCTGCTCAAGGGCAAGGCGGAGCTGGAGGCGGCGCGAAGGAGGCGCTGATTGCCGGTTCCTGCAGCCCCGCCGACTGCCAGGAGGCAATGCGGCAGTTCAAGGGCGCCCGGCTTGGACCAGGAAGCGATGCCCTGGTTTATGCCGTGTCGCTGCCGGCAGCGTTATCAAGAGCCCTGCCACAATTGGATCAGGATTCGGAACAACGCATGCTGACAGATCAGTTCTTGGACGGAATGCCACCAACAGTGCGGGATCAGCTCAGGGTGGCTGCCATCGCACATCCGATGACGTTGCAACAGCTGGCTGATGCGGCTTAACAACTACTGGCAGAAAACTCTCCGCTAGTCAGCGAGTTGAAGACAAGTGAACTAAGTGAAGTGAATGACCTGCGAACCGCAGTGGAAAAGTTGACTCAAGAAGTGGCGGCTTCGAATATGAGGAGGGAGGGGAACCGTGGCGACGTCTGTTACAGATATGGAAGACGTGGACACTGGCGAAGATTTTGCCCGCGCGGCAAGAAAAAGTGTTAAGTAAATAAACTTTTTGATGATTGCTTTTCGTCTGGGAAGGGTGATCCGATAATGGGGGCGGTTGATAAGACGTCTGTTCAAGCTAGAATAGAAATCAACGGTAGCTCGGAGTGCTGTTTGATTGACACGGGGGCTGCGATTTCATTGAGTGGGCCGAGATCGAAAGAAACTGTTCAGCCGTGTGCGATGGTCGTTCGAACGGTCGGTGGGTTTACACTCAGAGTGACGGGCGTGGCGGAGTATGATGTCGGAATCGATGATCACGCACTCAAGCAGTCGTTCGTAATTTCCCTCGACACACGCCAGACTATGTCGGGAGCGAATTTTCTTGAACGCACTGAGGCTGTGATCGATTTGAAGCATGATAGACTCGTAACGAAGTAGGATGTGGCTCCGTTAGTGAGAAAACGCAAACCCCAGCTTGGACAACTTGAAACGAACTAACCCAGAGCAATACCAATCTGTGACAATCGGTTGCTGAATGAAATGATATGAAAATTCCAAAAGTGGTTCACCACGGATCAAGAACCCTTTGGCTATTGTGACTGGATTGAACATGAAATCTCCATCAAGCCAAACCAATCCCGACCATTCGGGTCCAGAAGGACTCCGGTTCACCTGCAGCCGGAAATCGAGCAACAATTGAAGGAAATGCTGGTGGAGGAAATCAATGAGGCGGCTGATGGCCCGTTCAATTCTCCCGTCTTGTTTGTGAGGAAAGCCAATGGTAAACATCAGAAGACTCAACGAGATTAGAGGCAACAAAGTTGTGGAAGTGCAAGCCGTGGCAGAAATTTTCGATAAGCTACAGAATGCCAGGATATTTACAGTGCTAGATCTGCGGTCTGGATATTGGCAGGTTCCAATCAAGCAATCGGACCGAGATAAAACGGCGTTCACAGTGGGAGAAAAGTAATATCGCTTCAAACGTATGTCTTTCAGACTATCAGGCGCTCCTTTCACTTTCAGTTGACTGATGTTGAAGGTACGAATATCGAAGAGGATGCTGCGACAGTCTCTTGGTTGCGTCGGGTCCTATAGTCGCTTCATCAAAATCTTCAATGAATTGACCAGCCCATTGTACGAAATTCTGAAGAAGAAGAATTGTCGATTTCAGTGGACAGAGAAGGCCGTTCAAGCGTTCGTCGAGACCCAACAATTGATGAAGGAGGGACAGTTGACCCTGAAGTTGCCAGTGACTGGACAGAGCTTCGTTGTTGCGATGGATGCGAGCGATGTGTGTATCGGAGCTGTACTGAAGCAGGAAGGCGGTGTTGTGGAATGTGTCAGTCGAGCATTAACTCCTGCTGAACGAAATTACTCAACGACAGAGAAAGAGTGTTTGGCGATCGTGTGGGCATTGGAAAAATGGAGACCGTATTTGCTCGACCGACGTTTCCATGTGGAGACAGATCACAAGCCGTTGGAGTGGATTAAATCGGCGAAGGACCCCCGAGGGAAACTGGCCCGTTGGGCATTGCAAATACAGGAGTATGATTTCACAATTCGCCATGTAGCTGGAAGAGAGAACTACGTTCCCGATCTGCTTTCCCGAACGCAGCACATGGATGAAGTTCACAAAGACGTGATTGGAGACAACAGTATTGAAATGGAGAATGACCCCGGGAAGTTACAGGCAGCGCAGAGGGCGGACCCGACAATCCGAATGGTGATTGATCAACTTCTATCGGGAGAACAACAACCAGAGAACGAGGAAATTCCGGAGGTGAGATCTTTCAGAACGCACTGGTCGGAGTTGCGGTTGAATAGTGCGGGAATTTTAATGCGCCGACTGCGGGATGGAATAAACGTGCCTGTTATACCGACGGGGTTGAGAGAGACACTTGTGAAGGAACGTCATCAGCTGGCTCATACGGGATGCCATCGAACTTATGAGATGCTGAGGCAACGTGCATACTGGCCGGGAATGGAGAACGACGTTAACAATTATGTACTGGCGTGCCAGCAGTGTCAGCTGCTGAAGAGCTCCAACTACCCCAGTCAGTATTCTACACAACCAATTCCGGTCAGTGAGATTGGGGAATTATGGTCATTGGACGTGATGAGTCCATTCCCAGTAATCACTTCCGGAAATCAATACATCATAGTAATGACTGAACATTTCACAAGATGGATCGAAGCAGTCGCTATACCCGATCAACGTGCAAGCACTGTGTGCAGGGCGGTAATGGAACACATCGTGGCGGATCATGGAATACGGCGGAGCATTTTGACTGATCAAGGTCCGTGCTTCGAAAGTGAAGAGTTTCGGAACTGCTTAGAGCGTTTGGGAATCAGGAAAATTCGCACAACTCCGTACCATCCTCAATCGATTAGATTGACGGAACGAAACAATCGCACAATCAAGGAGTGGTTGGCGGCGAAAGGAGGGACCTGGGAGGAATCACTGCCACTGATTCTGTTGGCCCACCGCTGTTCGCCTCAAGGAACAACGAAGAAATCGCCGTTCGAGCTAATGTACGGTCGCGTGCCACGCCTGCCAGTCGATCAGGAGACTGGTTCATGGGGAGACCGGCGGATAAACAGGCGTGAATTAGCAGAAGCTCGGAGAGTGGCCAACCAAAACTTGGCGAACGCACAGGAAGTTTCTAAGGGGCAGTCAACGGCAAGGTTTTCGGATCGAAATGCTGTGTTTGAACTTGGTTCGAAGGTTAAGTACCGAGACAGGCGGAGTCCTGGCGCAACAGGACCCGGATCTAAGAAGTTCCTAGCGAAGTGGAGGAGACTTCATTTAATATTTGTACGTCGTGGTCCAGTGTATCTGATAAAGAATGAGAAGAACGAACATCGAGTTCCAGGCAGCCAGCTTTGTAAATGGTATGACACTCCGATCAGAAGAGTATGCACACCAGATGTGTCAACATCACCTACGACAACACGCAGATCATCGAGAGAACGAAGAGAACCTGGACGGCTTCTGTTGCAGCTGGAACAGTGTTTGCGGGGGTAGGAGTGCAGTGAGGATGAGCGATCGTAATATACTACTCACACGACTACTATTCAGTAGCGGGCGCCAGGGTATATATTTCGACATTTAAGTAGGCGCATGAAAAATGCAGGAAGAAACATCGGAGTGCAACATCGCCCAAAATGGTCCTTGCTACGTAAAGAAACTGTGCATTGGCGTCTGTGGCAACCGAGACGGTTTGCGGCCGAGTACCGTATGCAAATGTGTGTTTTTGTTTGTGGTTCTGTTTAAACGCTTAAACCATGTGTTGCTTTCTCGAATAACTAACGCTTGTACCATCTGCGTTCTTGGCTCACAACACTAGTATGCTGATATATTGCATATCTTATGAAATTCACTAATCTGTACGTCTAGCTTGTGACATTTTTACAACCATCCTCTCGTTGGAAATGTCACGTGTCTTGGCAATAGAAAAATAAAAAGGTGGATGTTGGACTGGAATGTATAGAGATGGGAAACAATTTAGCCCATGTCAAATTACTCAACTTATACATCAGCTAGGATAGTGATGACTGACACAAGCCAAATAGAGACTATGTTGAACAATGCAAGCTAAAGAGAAACGAATGCTGTTCATCATTTGTAACGTTTAAAAAGTTCATCAGGAATGATCAAGAACGTTGCACTTCAAGATCATACGTTCATAATGAAACTGTACCACTTGGAACGAGATAGTTACAAACATACGGATGAATGATTCTTGCGCAGTATCTGCGATGAACGTTTCATTTTTTCTTTGTTCCCTGTAAACCGCTAAACCCATCACCAGGTGGATCCCATGCGGACATTCACAGTTGTTTATGCAACTGATAAACCCCGGTTGTTACGATATGCTGAAACAGTTGCTCTGAGACTTTGGTGTCCACCTCTGTGTGTGTAGAAAGACTATTTTGTTACTGATGTATATTAGGCGATTTTGTTATTCATACAGATTGAACATCACCCACAATTGATCGCCGCTGTTGCAGTGGTCAACACAGTTATCTCACGAAAGCCCCTTCAGAGGCAAGGATATACACTACTGACGAGCTCTAATGAGAGCGAAACTCGAGTCTAGTGCTTTTTTTCGATGGGGGATGACTGGAAACTCTTGTTAGTTTAGCACCGTCATAGTAACGATGTTATTGACTGATTATCGAATAGCTCCACCGTATGTTTCTCTTGCACGTTTAGTTTCACATTATGTCGCCGTTTTCTGCTTTATAATCTCCTGTTCCCTAATACGCACTTGTTAATATGCAAATAAAGGCCATAAGTTGTGCACCTTAATGTTTTTCACTGCTCTATTAATATTCACGATAAACAGAAATGCAACATGACGACATTTTCGATCGTTTGAATCAATATTGAGAGGATCAAAAATCATGTTCCTCGTGAATATGGTGCCCGTTGTAGCGGAGTCAGTGAGACTGTGAACACTTCACTCAATTATGTGAACTCACCACAGAAGAGTATCGCTCATACCTCTCAGCAATGACCTAATGTTGTGCCTTCAAGAAATTTACTAGGGCGAGTGTATCTCTGTCTGAAGGTTTCTTTTTTGAGGCGACCCTGTAATATAAAATTTCAAGTTTATTGGCTGGCTATTTTGCGTTTCACATTATTAGGTTCTATCCGTCGCCCTTTTATGATGCGCAAAAATTTCTGAACATCGGCACTGTTGTGTTTTCAGTTACACCTCCACCCAGAATGTTTAAACCATGCCAACTCGGTGTACCACTCCGCATGACGTTAACATACAGGTGACTGGTATAACGGCAAATCATTTAGCTAATTGTAGCCATTGGTATTCCTGGTTTAGCGTCAGTCATTCAACTGCAAATAGCCGCATGACAGTCTGATCGGGCAAAGGTCAAGGTCGCAGTTGACGACGAACATTACGTAGGCTGAACCATATTGTAAACACGACACAGCACATGCGGACATACTGGCTCTGTGTAGCTGTGACCACGGCACACCAAACTAATGGACCAGCCCAGCAAACCACCGACACCTTTCCAGCAAGGTAGTTTACACTAGGCAGTCCCTTTTTCTGTCAACACCCATGAGTCGGTTATCAACAAGCGCCATTAAACTTTACGAAGTGGGTAACGAAGTACACGCAACCGCTTTATATTTACAACTTTTCAGCTAGGTTCATCTTCTCATCCGTAAAGCGTAATTCCATCTGTTTGACGAACGGGGAATTTTCCACTGAGTTGAGGTTCAGTAACCTTATCGGCATGTTTTTGACTCCCCTATCCAATTCTTGTTGTCGTCTAGCCTTGCACGAAAACCATTTGTTTGGCGTCATTTTCCACTTTGCTTTACCTCACGTCCAAGTCAGTCTCATCGGTTGTATATAGCCAATTGCACTATGTGCGCAAATCGGTGGACCACTTCGTCTGTCAGCGATAGTTTACAGGTTGCCAACAGTTGCGTTCATACTATATTAGGCGAACAACAGTGGTTGATGGTATATTTGCTGTACAGAATCGTCCTAGGGTATCCACAATCTGTTAATCATAGGGTAGAGTGATCCTAAATAGGTAAAGCTTGGCTACAGAGTTGTGTGGCAGCGGATGACCAAAGCACCGTGGCTCACGTGACCCAATTGTCGCAAACACGAAGCCTTGAGCTGCTTTGCTTGTTTACAATTTAAACAACAGACCATAACAAACCGAATTGGTTATCATAATAGCTCATAAGAATCAAACTGCAAGAATTGAGACTGTACCAAGCTTAACACTATTTTATAGTTGACTGATGTTTGGGGATGGGGCAGTGGGTGCGTGAATAAGTGGTTTAAACACATCATCCTTCTTAAGAGGCTTGTGCTAAGCACAGTTAAAAACCCAGTAAGTGTAGACCGTGCAAATGAATCGATTTTAATAGGCAGACTACTGTAGAGTTGAACCTTTCAAAGAAGAGTTACTGAAAGTAATATATTTTTTGTTGTAGACCTTGTGTCACTCTCCGTGCAAAGGTTCGCCATTCCTAGTGTTTTTCCAAACCCGAATGGCGACCATCAGGAATCTAAGACTTCCCACTCACAAAAGTTGATGGATGAAATTTTTGAAGGGTGTTTATTTCGAGGTGAAAATTAAAGTTCTGTCAAGCGTTATTTTATTTCGTAGTCGATCTAGCGTATTCTTACGGGTGTTTACAAAAAGAAACAAAACAAACTGAGAAGAGTTATGGCAAAACAGCGTAATGGAAACGAAATATTCATCGGGAGTTGTATGAGATAGACGGGACGGCGCAACTGGAGCAACCCTGAGTTGGAACGGGAAGTTATGGTGCTTGTGCTTATGTAGCGAAGTCAAACCAGATCAGTGAATAGAAATACGTGACCATACGGTTGGCGACGATCCGAAACGGATTAGCCTATCACAGTGACCGAAGCCAAACAAGGCCTGCGCTGCAAAACCATCACCCTAAGTGACTTACGGTTCCACTCGCATACCACGTATCCGGTGTAAACCCGAAGGAATAAGACCAGTAGGTGTGTGAGTGAGGCCTTTGTGTCCAGCCGGCCAATGCTGGTTAGCCAATTGAATGGCTAGCAAGGAAAGGGAACCCTTATCTCTGGGAAAATAAACAGAGAAAGACTGCAATAACAAGATATAAACCGAGAAGAAAGATACGTGAAATGTAATACAAGAGGCATTTCAGTATACGAATGCACGCTACTGAACTCCAGAGAGAATATGAGTACAAGCAAAATGCTAGGTTAAACTGGAAGAAAACAAACAAAACATTCATCATACAGCACACCAATAAAGTTTATGAAAAGGTATGTGTTGTAACTGGACCTGTGGCCTACGAGCCCGTAAACAGACAACAGAATAACGGTTAATGAAACGGCAGTTAACGAAACGACGATCAACGTTAATGAACAACTGACTACGGAGTATGCATGACTAATTCGTAACTTCCCGGTCAACTCAACATCTCGATGCTAACCCATGAACACAAAGAACAGACTGGCCTCCGGACAGAGCCTCCCTCCTAAGTCATTCAGTCCGAAGACAACACGGCCACAGACAAAGATCCACATAGTACAGCGATGCCCCAATTAAAAGACGAGCGTGTGGGTGGGGTGCCAAAAGTTGACACAAAGGTTGAGAACACTCGTGAAGGGCGAAGTGGCACATGACTGTGCCGACTATGAAGGTCACCTCAAACAGTAATGAGTTAGACAATTTCAAAGGCAAACAAAACGGTATTTTCGGGAGATTGGATTCCTCACCGACAGAAAGGTAGAAGGTTACAGACACCCAGGTTTCTGAAAATGGGAATGGGTGATGCGAACAAAAAAAATATGGATATAACTAATATAACCTACTTGACACTTACACACTCGTTGTCTCTTCGCCGACGGTTCACTATGAGTACGCTGGTGACCTACTAATCCCAAACTGATCATTGAACTTGCGGACGCCCATCCGAACCGTATTCCTCCAGGCCGTCCGGCTCAACGCCAAGTCTATCCAACATCTAAAATCAATTTTACAACGTGAAAGACTTACCAACACAACATCCTACTATCTCCGCTTTTGACCACCAGAATTTCGCTTACCTGATCTCAGTTGTTCATACTACATCTGTTTCGGTCATCGCCCATCCGACGAACGTGACCCAGCCAACGAAGCTGATTCAATATCAGCAAGGCTTCCATCCCGTTCATGTCTGCTCGCCGCAGTACCTCAGTGTTCGGAACCATGTCCGACCACCGAATACCCAAGATGCGTCTTAGACATTGCAAATGAAAGTGGCTCAAATAGCGCACGTTCCGCTGATACAATGTCCACGTTCCACTGCCATACAGCAGTATAGACAGCACCATTGAGTGGTAGACGGAGAGCTTGGTGCTCGGCTTCAGGCTGTGATTCTTCCACACACGTCTTTCAAGACGTCCGAAAGCAGTACTGGCGTTTGCCACACGAGCTCTCAACTCGCGGTCCACGGACAGATCGGTGGACAGATTGCTGACCAAGTAGCAGAAATCTGTGCAGCTGTCGATAACATCTCCATTAACACGGATTTGAGGTCAAGGCTGCATAGACAGCACATCCGCCCGGAGAAGGCTGGCGCACACATACACACTCGTTCCGGAGTGCTACGACCATCTAGTCTGACCGGTCTCGTCTGGTCTGTGTCGTTTTATATGTGCATTTCGAACTTAATGCACCTTTATGACTGAACGTTGTAATGTGAATTCGGAGGAGGTTTTTAGTCTATCTGACAGATCGATCAACTGTGCTCATTTACTGTCATCAAGACCGATCGAAGTCGAAACTCCTCATCGGTGGTTAGCCTTTTTATTATTAAAAAAAACCGGGTTATTCTAAATGTAGAGTACGTGGGGTGACTGAGCACGGTTACTAAATATGTTAATATTTCCGCGACTTTGTAGTAGGACTGATGGTATTTGCCGTGTACTGGTAATGACATATCGAAGTGCCAAATGATCGGCTTATGTTTCGAACCCGTTAGGCATGGATTAGAATACTTTTGAAGCTATCGCGAACATCATTAATTCGAAGGTGGTTATAGAAATTGAGCCAGAAATGAACGCTCGGCGATCAGTTACATTAAAGCACAAATGAGCAAAGTAAATCGTCCCCTATCGAATTAACCGAAAAACATATCGGCCATCCTAATCATTGTATGTTAATTAAGGGAATTCCAAATTTAATATGTAAAACTGTATTTTGTTCAACGCTCTTGAATATTTAGGTTGAATATAGTGCAGTGCTATAACAGGGCAAACGATATATACCCTCTTTTTCGCGGCTTTACTTATAATCTAACCCTATAATTCTTTCAAAAATATCCGTCCATTCAAAATGCATTGAACAGCTGGTTCATGTACAAGTTCAGCCTCGAAGTAACCATTGTGATGAAGACAGCGGGTTGAATAGTAGTAATGATCATTGCAAGACCAGTTCGTTACCGTGTGAACAGGTTCACGTTAATGAGATGCACTTAGAAATCAGTTGTCGCGAAAGTGTATTATTAGTAATCATACTCGTAAAACTAATAGCAAATAACGAACTGGCTCGAGCGCAATGCCAGCCTCAACGCAGTCGAGGTAGAAGCTCGCGAGCTGCGGATACAGCTATGACTGCTCTGATCTTTGAGTTACTAGCTTTTCCTATGGGTGGCAACACGTAAGGCAATTGGTTATGGAATGTGGATCATACAGGAGCCAATCACCCCACGTTCTCCTGACACTTGGGCCCCGGAGGTCTCGCCAGGTTGACATTTGTCAGGCCAGTGGCACCATAGTAATCAGAACGCTCCTGGTTGGCTATAGTAATATCATTACAAGGGGTGAGCACATAACCATGACGTGCTATCGTCCGCGAACTCCTAGCCCGTAACATGCGGTCACCAGAGAAAGGTAGCAGGCACTCTTCATTCAGTTCTAGAGGGACCCTGGACAAATATGATAAACGCTTACCACTTCGAGACAAACACAGAGTCAGCCGGCATGTTATCTTAAAGTCAAAATGAAAACGTACGAGTTAACCGATTCAAACAGGTCGGCCGGTTGAGATGCATGATACGAACACAGAGGGGAAGGTCATATATATAATGAACTGATAGCAGCTTATCTGTCAACCGAAAGGTCACAGTTATGCGAGCCTAAAACTGGATTAAAGATACCGTAGTGTGCATAATAAGCGTTAATCACAACAATCAATCTGGCACCTTATTGGCTTACTGGATCAAGGAGGTTATACTTAGAGTAAACGAGAAGCTATTCACAAAGTGAACACAAATTTGAAGTCTATGGGCAGTAGACCCATGCAAATTTCCATTCTCCGGGTAGACAGCATATGTCATTGAATGCGGCAACGATAATGAAGATGATCTGATCGACGTATGACCGCGTTTGAGGTGTTTGCGGTCACAGTGTAACCGGATGATATCATGGTTGGCTATACTGATGGACTTTCCCGACATGCGCACGACCGCTGTGTATCAGTGAGCAACGCTGTCTGGTGACCTTACTCCTCTTGAGTGATCAAACAGGTAATATGGTTGTAAATGCGAAGACCGGTTAATTCGGATAGGCATAAAACACTTGCATCGCACAGGTTCTGGTTAGATGATTATGACCTAGGATAATATGGACAATATATGGATATTTGAAACAGTTCATTCCCTTCAGAAGTTTGAACAAAACAGTCAGAAAACGAAAACTGGTAGATGCAAGCATTTCGTATTGACTCATCAGTAGCAAATTTACAATAACATGAAACGGTTTTTTTCTATCAAACGGATAGGGGGTAGGGTGGATAGTCAATCGGTGGGTTAAGAAAGGTCACTAATTCCAGGGAAGGGTCAAGTTTACGAGCAACTGTTTCTGAACCCACAGAGTCGGGTTTAGTCGATTGATTGCAACAGCTTCAGGAAACCGCAACAATCTTGGATTCGAGTGACGTAATAGGATTCTGAATGCACAAGCCAGGTCGATAATGTGTCCAGTGTTCAGGACGTGTCTTGTGACTGCGGACGCTGGTTGCTTGCGTGTTCCAAACACATTGTCCTTCTTCTGTAATACAGAGTTCTGAACCCACTTAGGCAAATGTTCCTTCGCTCTGGAGGTCAAGCACCTCCCGGTCCTGCCTATGTAACTTTCTTTGCAGTTACATGTAAATTGGTAGACACAATGTGAGGTGGCACCGATGGCTAATCTCCTTTGACTGAATGGACAGGCAGTTTCTGGGTCCGGGCTAGTACACAGAGTTCCGCTGCGTTAAATGTCCGTTTAATTGAATTCACTAGTCGTTGAGTTGTTTGATGCATGTTATAATCACCTATAAAAGGCAGTTCTATATAGACCTTCTTTTTCCTCACTGTGGCCACCTGTTCTGAAGGTGGTTTTGGCCTACTGTGCCTATCTATGAACCTTTTCGGATAATATACGCATGCGCTTAACAATTGAACTAGGCTGAATGAGTAGCGTAACAATTTTTTTACATGTAACGTGTCTGTTTACAAATTGCCTTCTACAGGACTGTACAGACTGTAAACGTAAGTGCTTTTGATGGCGATTTAGAATCGATACTTTCATTTCACCGAAGGCAAGCCGAATTTATGGGGCTTGGAGTGACTAGTTCATACTGTGTGTTCTAACGTGTATTTGTCTGACTGTCTGCTGACTCTGGCTACGCTGAGTCATATGGCGTCACACTTTTTTCTCAGTTCAGTTTGTCGGGTGCGGTTTAGTCAGGGCGAATTAAACATACTGGAAGCAGGCGACACTCATGGAACGCAAGTAAGAGAACAACGTGTCAATAATCTAACAAATGAATAGCGTGTTGAACTGGTCTTTATTTGCAGCCGCTGCTGAAGATATGAAGGAGACCATTAGGGAGTTTAATATAAAGCATGTTGATACGCGACTGGTTATCTATAAGTCAGTCCGAAGACTGATGAAAAAGTTTGTTGCAATGGACAGTGTTCATGACTTGCAAAGAGGTGGTCGATTGCGCACATCGACGGGTAGCTGTTGTGCTGACGATGCTCTACAATGTGTAAAAATCAGCCGCAAAAGGAGCTTCCGTCAGTCTGGTCAAGAATGTAACACTTCGGTGTTCAATAAACACAGAATACTCAAAGGGTACAAATATCGGTCATACCCTGAAGCACGATTACAGGAGCTTCGGTTGTCGGATGCAGACAAACGTGAATCATTCCGAACGTGGTATTTATCCGAAAGGAATATATATTCGACAGTACTGAATGACGAAGCAATGTTCTGCCTGAATGGATTCTTGAAGAAACCCCATTTTTGGCATAACTTCAAATGCTATAGCAGAATGTTTTACTAGTGCTTGGACAACTAGTGTTGTGAGCCAAGAACATGGATGGTACGAGTGTTATTTATTCACGTAACGCTAGACTATCTCATTTATGACTGCACGACTGGTATTTTATCCCGCTTAATTGGGCATGCAAATCAGTTTTTTGACTGTTTTACTGGTAAGTCGTTTGGTGAACTTGATAACTTAGAGACCAAACTGCGAAAACTTTGGACTTCGGCTGGATTCGAACCAGCGACAGAAGCAGGATGCTCAGACGCAGCAGGTGCTCTACCAGCTGGGCTACAAAGCAACTCCGGAAGCTCAGGAATGCCACCTTCGGAACCATTCATCCACCTAACCCAGTGTCATGTGGAATTCATCAAATGATCTAAGGAACTGACTATTCGAGCGGGATTTCTCAATCACTTCACGCTGGAATCCACCAATGCATAAAAAATTGTATTAGCATTTTCATTTCATATCTATGGGTTATTGCTTTCCAAAGTCGGCGGACCGGTACCAAATACTCAATGTAAAGGCGAAAGACAATCACTGGTGGAGGTTGACCAGGACAGGTGAGTCTAAGTAGGCGATCTAAGAGTCAGGCGTTAATAAACCTAAATTACTACACCGTGCTCATCCATCAAACTGAACTTTGGACTTATACAGTGTTTTATGTCGGGTTACATTAGATAAGACTTTTGTCTCTCTGTTTTGGTCTCCTCGTTCACTTGACGCAACTTACTCAACGGGGGACGATACCATCGTGTTTATCAGGCGAAGAGTGAGAGTGCCGTGAGCGTCCCATTGGAACAAGTACTTTCTTTGGTCAATTCGAAGTAAATGACAACCTTACCTAATGTCCATTCTTGAATCAACCCTTCTGAGGAGATAGGCAACCTTGTTCATCCAACCAGTAAGTTTCATAACAGATGCCAATAGCCCAGCTTCTGCTAATTTTATCGGGGCAGCCAGTTTCGAGTATTTTGAAGTAACTGGTAGGTGGACCTGTTTGTCAGCCCAACTAACTCTCAATTCTCCTAAACAGTCGAACAGAACGACTGACTACTCGTACCTTCATGTTTTTGATCCGCTATGACGGCCGTCTTAAAAAATATCGATGGGTTCCAGTCATGCGTTCAAACCTTACGGAATATCGATCGACACGTTTTCTCCTATGCACATAATTCCGAGACGTTGTTCATTGCCTAACAAAAAACCCATTTCGATCGATGGCGATATGCATTAATTAATTGGAGTTATTTTCACAAATTAAGCAGAATTCAGTGTTTCTTCTTTCACTGGTGCACAATTTGAGTGGTAGTCAGTGCAGTAAGCGTGGCTTTCGAACGAACGTCAGAATTTATGGATATTGATTCCGATCAATCGAATCTTGAACCGGTTTAAGTTTTGTGTATGTTTGTTTAGAAACAATTCAAGCTTTAACAAACAAATATACGCCACGAACAGGGCAACACCAACTCGGTGTGGATAACGGTAACCTAGAGACGACCAGCGACATCAAGTTTCTCATGGTTTCACTTTCTTACCAGAACATCCAAAACACATCATTGACCACACTTACATAGTCACAGGATCGACTGAAAGTGTAACCTTTTCCCCTCTAACATAGATTCAGGGCACTCACTCTGTCCACGTGTATGTCCGGTTGCGATAAGATTAGTACGTTGTGGCCAGAAAGCACACTGGAGAGTAGTAGCCGTCCGACCTCGTATTGTTTTCAGTTTATTGTGACAAGGTGGATTGATTTCTCACGCGAGTGTGATACACCGATCAGTTGTTATCTGATGTTTATCACTTAAGTTGCAAGGGAAATAAACAGTAAATAATGTAGTTTAGCTGAACACGATGTATGATGTTGACTAAAAGCTGAAAGTAAGTGGTAGAGTGGCCAGATTGACCAACAAATCGACGTCAACAAGGGGTAAATGAACAAAACACTGGCTTTTATGCATACGCCCAGATGACTTTAACTAGGATCGAATGAACCGAACGTGAACAAATCGTACGAAAGAAACACCCATCGAAATTGTTAGTTGTAGAGGAAGCAGCTTAAGTGCAAGAAGATTGTGTGAAGACGGAAACACGGGTGTGCAGTACCCGGACACATTAAAGTAGCACACTGATACAAATGGCATGTGTACAACCAGAAAGCAGTAAAAAGCAAGCAAACACCCGGTTAGATAGACACATTCGATGATCGTTGGGGGTACGTCAGAGAGTCGACCGTGAAAACTGTAACCTCAGTTGTTCGTTACGTAGATATCCATCGAGCAGAGCTTTGAACATCTCAGCTACGTCAGTTGTGATCACAGAGGTTAGCAGTGCGCTCCAAAGTGTGCAGACCATAGATGAGAAGTTATGCCTATACAGCAACATAAGCATTTGAAACTTAGGATTGTATACTCATCCTTTCCTGGTTGATAGGAGACTGTCTTCTAGTGGATAACCAGGTACGTACAGGAATTCGTAAAGCAAAATCAAGTCTTGCTTCAGATGCCTGTTGTCCATTGAGAAGCGATCTAATGCTGCCAATCATATTGTAGCGAAAAGGCGTCCAATAAAGCACAATCTATATTGTCCAACACGCTAATTTACATGCTACGCGCGCGCTCGAGTTTATGAGTCAGAATTCTAGTCCAAAACACCCCCAGGTTTCCGCTCACGCGTCAGGTGCACTTCTGCGTGGTTTATGTGGGTGATCGGCGCCTTCTATCCGGGGATTTTCCGCCTGCCAACTTTCGCCCGGTCGCTCGTGTTGTCCTCCATCTATCCACTGTCAGCTTTGACTGGCCTCGACGACCTTGTCGAGATATTCCCCCGAGTGTTGGAATAATCGAGCCTCCGATTTGGTCGTCCATCCTATTTTGCATGCCATGTCTCGCCCGTTGGTCCGATCCGATCGAGCGATGACTCATCCGATTTCCCCTGTTGTCCGCCATCCGATCGTTGAGGGTTTGTGGACGTGCATCCTCCCCGCGTTGAGGCATTTCGCCGAGTGTTTGAATACTCGCCCCTCCGGCCTGACAATCCCCCACAATATGATTCCTTTCGTAATCCGTCGCTGTAGGCTCTCCAAAAGGATGGTATTATCATTTGCATGCGGATTACCATTCTGTTCGGTTTTTTCCGTACGAGTCTTACAGTAAAATTGTGCATTTTGATTAATACTTCAAGGTGGAGAAACCAAAAAAGGTTCTACTGCGTTTTTTTGTCACTGTTGAGCAATTTGTTGGCAATTCGTTGACAGATCCAAGCCTTTCGTCATTAGTGTTACCAGGTCCCCTTGTATACAGAATCTTTCGAGTGTGATCGTTTAGCTAATGGTCACTAAGGCCTTGGTGACCGACGTGCATGAGGTTAAAGTCAATGAAGGTTAACAGTAGGCTATCTAAGAAGCGGGTTTAAATCGTTTTGAGATGAAATACATCATACAGACTTTGTATAACCCGTCGCCATACTTATGTGTGATCGGAGCTGAGAAACACTGATGATTCAACAATGCTTAGACGAAAAGAACAACATCAGGGACTTCACAGTGGGTTCTTACGGAACGCCTCTATTCGACAAAAATCCGGTCTGTGAACTGACCATTTCTCGTTACTTCAAGTCTACGTCCGGTTAGCTAATTAACAAGCTGTGTAACCGGTTGTCTAATGGGGATATATTTAGAGAATTTTATTACCATGATAAAGTGGTTGATTCCTTCGAAGGCTTTAGCGAAGTCTAGGTAAACTGACCAAGTAGACTGGCCTTTGTAAACCACCTTGGTTCATCGGTCTTAAGCATTTTACAAACTCAGATTACTCGTGTTGTGGTTCGTTCAGAAGTCCAAGTTTAACCACCCTTGCTGAGACGGAATCATCCGACAAGTTCTCCCTCGCCTTGGAAGAAGTTTCCCCAATTTGGCTCTCACATTTGATTTGAAACTTCTTAAATAGGTTGTTTTGATGTGCTCAGTAGAAACTCAGGATGAACGTTCATGCACGCATAAGATCGGTCTCCCTAGTGTGGTGGTAGCTTCCACATCTATATTCGTGAATCCATCACATATTCGGGGTTGGAAAACACCAGCCTCACTGTTCGTGCATGCTGATATTTACTCGCAAAACAGACAGATCAGATCACAAGAAAAAGCTCGTTGATATGTGAATCAATTTTCACTTATGGAATCCATGATGCGGTTGTACTGCTCGGTATATTGTCTTCGAGCATACCTGTCCTGCTGTGGCTGAGACGAGTTTCAGACCAACCAGGGATGTGAAATTGCCACTCAGTCATCCTGGACTGTTATTAGGTCGAAGACATGTTAGTGGATCTTATCGTCGATTCCATCAACACTCACTCACCAGTGGGTTCCCAGCACAAAGTTAGTTGAAAAATTTGATCATTCAGGCTTTATAACCTGTGCTGTGATTGCTTCTAAATTTGACTTACGATTATCTTTAAATCCACCTTTGGATTACTGGTCAATCTAGTTTTGCCTATATAAAGAAGTCTCATGGTCTCGTGATTCTTGTGTCCAGTTGGAACAAAGATTTATTTGTTGTCAAACGTGCCTACGTTGTTGCTGAGTCCGTAAACAAGGCAAGTTGGTTCTCGATCCACGCATCACTATGCGTGTTGAAACAAGCCGGCTTCTAGCAATCCTCCGAAAAATTCTCAAGCGGTTGAGAGTGTTGATGTATCGCCTAAATGCTCTGAGAATTTATACTTTGAACAATTAACAGAATTTATTATTAAAACTTTCATTTAATTTAAGAATGGCGCTAGGTGAGGTTTGCTATGAAGTGCTGTATTAACACCAAATAACGTTGACCAGGCAACTGGGTCATAGTGTGGGTCATTTGAACTACTTACCAGGCTGATTCAAGAAGGTTTGGAAATGCCTTATCATGGTTGATGGCATCCGAAATGCACTAGCCTGTCGCAGTGACCGAAGCCAAAGGATGCCTGCGCTATGAACCATCACTCCAAGTGGCTTGCGCTGAACCACTTACGGTTCCACTCACACACCACGTATCCGGTGTAAACCCGAAGGAATAAGACCAGTAGGTGTGTGAGTGAGGCCTTTGTGTCCAGCCGGCCAATGCTGGTTAGCCAATTGAATGGCTAGCACGAAAAGGAAACCATTATCTCTCGGAAAATAAACACTGAGAGAGACTGCAATGACAAGATACATACAAGGAAGAAAGATGTATGAGATGTAATACAAGAAGCATTTCAGTATACGAAAGCATGCTAGTGCATTCCGGAGAAGATAAAGTTGACAAACAAAACTGAAAGTTGAGTTACGAAAAGATCACACAGACGATTCATCATTCAGTACACCAACAAAGCCCAAGAAAAGAATAGATAGATGATCACAGACACGCAAGTTTCTGAAAATAGGAGCGAATTAGTTGCTAAACGATCACGCTGTTGGTCAATACAATCAATAACAGAAAGAGAATGGATATGTTGATATAACATACCTGGGCCTAACGAACTCGTTGTCTCTTCGTCGACGGTGCACTATGAGTACGCTGGTGAACAACTAATCCCAAACGGCCAGCGCATTCGCGGCTGCACACATCGCAACGCCATATAGTCATGTCACCACGACCTATGGCACCGATGGTTCCCTTGCGTACCGCGCGATTTCGTTCTCGGCCGCGCAATAACTGCTCGCTGAACTCGCGGACGCCCGTCCGAATCGTATTCCTCCAGGGAGTCCGGTTCAACGCTAAGTCTTTCCAACATCTAAAATCAATTTTACAACGTGAAGGACTTACCTGCACAGCATCTTGGTATCTCAGCTTCTGACCATCAGGATTTCGCTTACCTGATCTCATTTGTTCATACTACACCTGTTTCGGTCATCGCCCATCCGACGAACGTGAACAAGCCTACGAAGCTGATTCAATATCAGCAAGGCTTCCATCCCGTTCATGTCTGCTCGCCGCAGTACCTCAGTGTTCGAAACCATGTCCGACCACCGAATACTCAAGATACGTCTTAGACATTGCAAATGAAAGTGGCTCAGATAGCGCACGTTCCGCTGATACAATGTCCACGTTTCACTGCCGTACAGCAGTATAGACAGCACCATTGAGCGGTAAACAATGAGCTTAATGCTCGGCTTCAGGCTGTGGTTCTTCCACACACGTCTTTCAAGACGTCCGAAATCAGTACTAGCCTTTGCCACACGAGCTCTCAACTTGCGGTCCACGGACAGATCGGTGGACAGATTGCTACCAAAGTAGCAGAAATTTGTGCAGCTGCTGACATCATCTTCATTAACACGAATTTGTGGTGAAGGTGCACAGACAACACCTCTGCCCGGGGAATAATAGGCGGTAGTTTTACTGTCTACAGTGGATATAATAGATAAATCGTGTTTGGGAGACTGCCCTAGGGAACATTTGTTGCATTTTCCCATTAGCGAGAGTGATTACGTAGACATTGTTAGGACCAATGCTTAGTGTTCTGTCTTGTTCAGGAGGTTTAAGAGACTATACTGTTTGACAAAATATGGTCCGGTCCTATTCTGCTGACGACCCACATGTTAGATCAGTTGCTCGATACAGCTAAGCGGTAATTACGCTAATTTGGCGTTCACTTTATTGTGAGGTTTGAAACCAGGTTAACTCGATCGTTTCTCTCTATGGCTTTAATCGACCGACAATACTCAATCCACACGTGATTAAATGTGAGTGGCAAACAGCTTTATGACGAAAAAGCTGATGGTTTAATTCTAATATATCTTCAAAGCACTTTTCTGAAGGGAGTGCATTTCTAATCGGCTGACGTTTCATGGTTACGTATCGGTTAGAGAGAGAAATTGGATCGTGGCCGACATAGAGATGACCTTAAAGCAAACAGTTCACAAGACGTCGTTCAAACTTTGAACATACATAAAAGGCAGGAATGTATTGACTAAAGTAATCAAGTAAATTTGGCAAACTTCAACAGACTTTATCACGGGATATTCATTGGATATAAAATTTAGATACAGTAGGGCTTATAGTCATCTGGAACTCTGTTCCGAAAAAACTATGCAGGCGCTTGGCATTTGCTAGACGATTTGTAGTCGCTCTAACCGATGCTTGACATAAACCCAACCCACCTCAAGGTACCATAAAATCGTTCCTATTCACTCCATTCGGAACCCGAACTCGGTGCCAATTTATACGAGAGCTTCTATAATGCACCCTCCTAATCGTAGATTAGAAATACTCTCGGGCATAGCAAAGCGTTGCATTCAATGACGATTTATCCATTGGGTTTTGCTTTTGTATGATTGCTATTTAGTATGTTCCTACACATTACTAACTAACGTGTCAGTTTGTGAGCTCTCTTTGTGATCACCAGCAGCCCGAGCCACTCAGCCTTCGGTACGACTCAACGTCGGATACGTATGTGTTTATGTTGACCCCCCTTACAGCTTGCCCTAGTTGTGGGATTTAATTCATGGCTTCCCATGGTTTTCTGTTTATTCCGAGTAGCACTCTGAGTGTGTACGACAGTTATCCAGTGATTGACCAAGTGAGCATGCTACCTGTTTAAAATGAAGGACAGCTGCTAGCCGAAATGCTCACCTTTCCGCTTGCTGGCAACCATATCCCCCGAAATGTTCTGTGCACAAGAGTGAATTTTCCTACATCTGTCTCATAATATTGATTAACACCTACGCAACATTTGGTAGTGAGCTTGGAGAACAACAGATCATGTGATGCACACAACGTCCCAAGACCAACCCTACAAAGTCCTAGTTGCATCATGAAGCATGACTTCATAGTTAATCCTGTAGTTGATTGCGGATATGTGTTTTCACGTTTGGGTTGCCTATCGATGATGTGAGCATGTAGTAATTCACACTTTCAGAATAACCGTTTGCAGACTACAACACGTTATAGTTTCGGGTCCACCAGTCGTAACCGCACGATTACAATCAATCGTGAGTGTCCTGATGCTGTTGGTCCAGCAACTCTTAATCAAGAGAGTCCTCCGCAATTCACGTAGCTGAAAAATACTCTATGATCGATACAGCGCTGTTTCACATCGTCTATCCAACTGCCTTGCCTACCACTATCCACAAAGTGTGTGAAGCACAGAATAGAGTTGTTACCGTATCCATAGCTTCCGGTATTCTATTTCTACTACATCAAGGCCAGCATTGGACCCGATCATGTTTATTGATTGCTATTAGTCTCACGATTTTGATTACCACAAAATAACCTATCTTTAGGGCCGGCATAGGAGCAGCTCAAACCAGCGAAACAGATGGAAAATCGACCCAGGGATCATCATACTAAATTGGTTCTTATTCTAGAAGAAACACAATCGAGTGGTACTTGTAAAGAACTGGGCATTGCATACAGAAAGTGAAGCTTCTACTATTCTCAGAATGTGTTTACCATACTGACCATTTCCTCGTCTCATTCCGTCTGCAATGAACTTAGCACATTTGTGCTTATTCGTAGTAATGTAAAGCAGGATAGAATTGGGATCTGACAACCCATGCTTAAGCCATACTGACGGCAACCTAGTCTCATGTACCTAGTTCAAACGAGAGTCAGGCAAAACATCAATAGGTTGCGTTATATAAAACTGATAGTTTTTCAACTACGTTGCACTACGAACATTACTAAATGGATCAAATTTTGTTTCTGTTCTCCATGTGATGCTGAATGTGTCGAACCAAGTTTACTGAAAGAGGGTGTTGCCATCTGTTCATTGGATAAGGCATCCTAGCTCATCTGTCATCATCTGTAACTCACGTAGTCTCAGTGTATGCTCGTCGCACTGCATTGAATAATTATTTCTGTTGTTTGTTTTTGGCTGTATTGGATCGTCCTCTTGGTTACCCACCCAATCCTTTGACCCAAAACCTAGAAAGAGTAGAGACTCGGCAACAACGTTTATTCGAAGAGTAAGTCAATACTAAGCCACGGAGGCTCTACATTTACAGGACGAAACGATTACCATACATGGTCGACTATACGCGGAGCAAACCAAATGAGACAATCATACATGACAGTCAGACAGACCGAATCAAATGAAAAGGTTATGTATGGCAGTCAGGGCATAGGCTTTCGACCACACGGCTGCAATCTGATTGGTTGAGTTGACCCATACCACCATCCAAGACCATGCCATCCGAACTGGGTCGATCATTAGGAGATGCGTCTCTTAACTGGTTATCACCTCTTTCTTCTATATTAGGAAAATGCGATGAATGGGAACAATCAGAACATTGAGATGCACGTCCTGAAGCCAGTGATCCTTAGTTGGTTCTGTTTTCACCTAATGCCATACATGACTCCGTTTTTCTGAATGGCAGTCGTGAAGATTGATAAGGCACTGCACTTCACAGTCTCGGTGTCATCACAGATTTGTGTGTGTGAGAGAGAGAACGAGCAAAATTCGTTTAGCTTAGTGGGAATCTCGTAATGCCTCGAAGTATATCCGGAGGAAACATTGACAACGACCGGTGATAGCAGGCTACCACATTATAAAGAAGAATGTTAGGCCTTAAATTAGGGAGATTTCTCCTACGACCTCGAAGACCGTTTTTATTAGCCGCAAAAGTGAATGTTTGCTCTATATGTCCTTGAGAAAAATGGCCTCAATGAGAGCTCGGTATTCTCGAAGTCTTCTTTACTTGGTACTTTGGTCTATACAACAAAAGGTTTGTTTGTGATGTTCTCTGCTGCCATTTTTAGCCGCATTTTCATGGTGATGGGTATTTCTTGATAAATATCTTGGTAAACAGTTACAGATATTTTACACAGTATGTTGTGAACATGCTTCTATGTTCCACAAACAAACAAACGCACGGGGTTGGTGACATTCGATCTGAATTAATCCGTCACAGTGACCGAAACCGAAAGACGCTTGTGCATGAACACACATCCCTACAAGCGGCCTGCGCAGTACCACTTGTAGTTCCACTCACACATCACATATCCAGCGTAAACCTGGAGGAATGTGATTGGGATGCGTGTGAGCGGAGGTCAATGCCGGTTAGCCAGATGATAGGTCAGTGCGAAACTGAAATCCTGATCTATTCAAAACAAAAAAGAGGGACTTCAGCGATAAGACCTAACCTGATAAGAATTGTATTGAATAGATTGAGCAAGTTCAATATAAGATAACATAACATCTCACTCTACTGGACGGGAAGGAGAACAGATATTAAAAGTTGGACCGAGAAACACATAAGACCTGCATCAGATAATTCACCAAAAAAGCTGAAGAAGATAAGAGTGGAAGATCACTAAGGCCCAGGTTTCTGAAAAGGGTAGTGGGTGGTTCAACAAACGAGAGTGGTCATTGGTTGATACGAACGAAAAACTAGATATAACACACTCATCTTGCTTACGCTTAATTCACTCGTTTTCTGTTCGATGACGGTGTACTATGAGTACGCTGACAACCCAAGAAGACCGGTGCAGTCATCGCAACACCATAAGGTCTTGTTACCACGACCTATGTCCTTCACGTACCACGTACTTCAATCCACGGCCGCGCAGCTGTCGCTCATTGAACCTTTGTAAGCCCATCCGGATCGTATTTCCCTAGACCGTCCGGTTCACGAATAGGTAACTCAGGATCTGAAATCGACATCACTACGCGAGACATACTTGGATTACACCTTGGTAGCGCAGCTTCCGGTCACTAGCTAAAATCAATATCGATTTTAGATCTCGGGAGGACTTCGAGTTGTGACACACACACACATACTTATAATCATTGAAATAACATCACTTCTCTAATCACTGCTTGACTGTATTTGTTCTGGTTAAGCTGGATGGTGAACACCAAACCATCATGAATGAAAGAAAGGGGAATTTATTAAACGGGTGCCAACTTGTGGTTGAGTAAGTAGACAACAGTGAGTGTTCTGTGTCCTGTAATCTATGAAAGGTCACATACTATGCGAAATATGCTGATAACCTCCACATGAATGACATCCGGACGGTACCGCAGTTAGTGCTAACAAGGTAAGTCAAACTGATTGCCAGCTGACAAACGCTGGACTGCTCGGGCGTATTCAAATTTAGTCTGACCACACTCCTTTTTGTTCGGAATGTTTTTGATTACCGTAAATGTCATCAGCCAGTTGATGATTGTTAAATCACTCCTGGCGATTTGGGGGTAATTCACTCAGTAACGCGCATTCGACAATTCCAATAACGCATATTCAAACGGTCGGGTTAACGGGACTATCTTCCAAGTCCAAAAAACGTCAGAAAAGACGATCGAAAGAACTGGAATTTATACGATACTGTTTGATAAAATTACAACAAAGGTACTGTCTTACCTTGAATGTGAATCAACCAGGTACACAAATTATCCAGCAAAGGAGTTTAAAATGGGACAACTAAGCACGTGTTCACAAACAGCCACCAGTCAACGGGAAATCACCTCATTAAAACAATCGGGTACAGATGAAAATGAGAACGTGTCAACAACACCAAGGAGGAAGTTTTAACAGGTGGACAATGATAGTTCTAAGAAGGAAGAAAGTAAACATTTTATGTGAAGTTATGGTTCAAAATTCGTTACGATCGTTTACTGCACACAGCAAACAAATAGAGGCAGATTAAAGAAAGGCTTTCCGCAATTAAACTAAACATACCTCTACGGATTCATCGTTCCGCATCATACCAGACAAAAGACGACAAACATACCAGACGGACTTCAACAAATACAACAATGATCGTGGCACAAAATATCACAGTCCATTCCGTCTAATTCGGCACTTGTCGGACAGAAAAGACAGGACCCAATAGAAGCGGACAACATTCAAGTTATGAACCGGAACTCCTACACAGCAGACTAAGACAGAGATAGTGGGATGATTTCAGACTCAAGTCAGAAAATCGTTAACTTTTAAGGAATACAGACCAATCAGTTGCACATGACGATTGAGGATAGATTTGATTTCTGTTCATATTACCCTTGCCTTCAGTTTGCTCATGTGTGAATTGTCTGGTTGACCTGATTTTCACACCACATTATTGATCGATTAGTGTGTGCACGACAGTTGAGTCACTTACTCGTCTGTCTATTACCAGACCACATCTCCCCTGTTTCAGTGCTTATCCCGTGTCTTGGTGAGAACGAAAAAATGCAAATACTCAGGAACGTCACCCGAGGCCTTAGAGCTGTGCTATGATTGCCAGCCAGACAAAATACAATTTTGCTTATACGCATCCATTCCTCCGTGTATTTAGTTATCACTTCGTGTATGTAACTGACGGGAACGAACAAAATGTTCTTCCAGCACACACCTTACATAACAATTTTTTGTCAAAACAAATTCACACGGGGACAAAACTGTTTCAGATGATTTTTACGTGCTTTGTTTAATGCAACCCGTTTGAAAATACGATAATTACACATCCCTGTGAATGAATACTTTCACTTATGTCTCAGTTGTTCGCTGCGTCTGATTTTCTATCACCACCTCATTTTCTTGATGACAAACGACGATAACAAAACACGTCAGTCAAGCCTAGACTACCTACATATTCGTAAATCAGGTCACAGTGAGTAACCGCCAGCATTTTTACTTTGGACCAGACAGCTATTTCGAAGAATGCTCTGACTTGTGACAGATGCTGGTACAAAATGCTGGCGACCAGATGCACAAATCATGAATTCACATATCTGTTTAGTCTACCTGTATTCGTATTGACAATTTGTGTTTCAAGGTCCAAGGGTGTCTACTTATTGGCTGTCAAAATTTCAGAATAAGACCGACGTTTCTATACTTATCCGGTTAGGTATTACGTAACTAAACTGTGGAAAATATCTATCAACGTTTTGGACTCCACGGTAGTAAATAAAACATTCAAAGTGACCTCAAGATTGTTGGGAGCAGCTATGACTGTCTAAGTACAAAGCAATAATAATAGTAGTAAAAGTATATACATGTAGTATTATAATTAACACGTAATGACCATATGAGCAGCAAACGTGTCACAACGTGAGAGGAAAAAGAATTGTCTAAAGTGAAAAAGAGGAAAGAGATGTAGAGAGAGAGAAAGAAGAAAACTAATGAACGAATGTATACAGAGATTCGCTGCAAGAGTGTAATTGATGTCTGTTCTACGCCATAACATACAGCGTCCTCAAGTAAACTTGCCATTCGGATCCCAAGCGACTGAAAGGGAAGCATTACTGAAACAAGCTACAGTGTGTCCATCAGTCCTCGCGATCCTATCGTAGTTGATCCCAAAGTTCCAAGCTAGTAGACTTGAGGGCAGAGTTATACTCGCTGCTGAGTGGAATATTCCAGCTAGCGTCAATAACTTCCATCGATCGCATAGAGACTCAACGACTTGCAGCCGAACGAGCAGTAGTATCGCATGCGACGTTACCAGTGGGTGTTGGGAACACCGTGTCACCAGTGATGATATCAACTGGCGTGTCTTCGGAACGGATAGACACTATCGACTCTTGAGTATGCTCATCTTGTCTCGCAGGCTTCGTTGGACTGACCACATTTTATGAATGCCAACTCACCTCGTGCCATATCACGCCATGTTTACAAGTGATGGGTTAGATTGGAAGTGGCAATCTGGTGATCTGCGTATAACCTAGGTTCGGGATATAAAGGCACTCATTCTAAGGCTTGCTTCAGTATGGCGCTCCCGAATTCCTGACTAGGGTCCAAAGGATAACTTCAGTCGGAGACACTATCTGATATTTCGAAGAATACAAGTCAATGGCGCTGGTCTTACCAGTCTCTGTGCTCATCGCTGTCATCTTCCCTACATTGGCTCTCTGCACATGGTTTTCCTCTTCACCTTACACATTAACGCCTTCTCTTATAACATTGTGGTCTTTACTTGGTATAAGCGTGTATATGTAGAAATGCCTAGCCGAACCGTAGGACTACACACACTCGGCCTTTCACAGAAAAAATGAGACCATGCGAACGCCACAGACAGCATAAATTTCTATAAGGTATCCGAACCGTTGGTCCGCGATTTGTGATCTCATCGGACATTCCACCCGCGCTGATATAGCTCTCAAGGTGCACGAAGTTCCAAACTACCTCTAACTGCTCACCACCAACGATGAGAACAGGCGCAGATTCCTACGAAACATGCAACATCACCTGGCATTCAGTGGGTGCAAAGGTCATACCAAACTGACAAACCGAAGCATCGCATCGGCCTAAGATGTTCTGGGATTCCGGTACACCATCACCGACTAAGACAAACATCGTCTGTACACTCTAGTTCACAAACACGAATGTCTTGGAGCAGTTCCACACCATCATATTAGCAGTTTGTCAGGTCACATCCTAGAATCTCTTCTACAAGGTTGAATAGGAAGGAGGAGGCTGGACAAACTGGAGACGATAAAGTACCGCGAAACGCTACCACACGCTCTAACCCCGACCGAGGTCGGACAGTAAACTGCTTTCAGAATGTTCACATACTCCTCTGGCACACCCTTTCTCCATAGACTGTCTCAGAGTACAGCTCTGTCAACCGAACCAAATACCCCTTTGTAGTCCAGAAAGACAACGACTGTTCCACTTCTATATGAATGGCACAGTTCGAACATTTGGCTAAGTGTGAAGGTGCGATCAATGCGGTGATTGCCAGGGCGAAACCCAGTCTGCTCTTCCTTTATCAATGCAGAAAGAAGACATATGTTGGGATCTGTTAACACTTCGTTTACTCTCATCAGTCGCAAACGTAAAACATGCGAGTTGTATATGACAG